>QRFJ01005428.1:0-30000 GCA_006176705.1 Cocos nucifera | reverse complement strand
ACAACAAAGATTGAGAAACATGCCTTACATAAATTACAAATAAACGTACAAGCTATCAATAGACTTTTGACATCAGAGTTCGAGGGGCACGGAGACGCAAAATCGGTCATCATTTGAACATCTGTAAATGAAAAATTATAAAGAAACATTGAGATTAGTATATCTAATACCTGGTCAATTCAATAAAATAGCATGAGAAGAACTATTGAAGAAAATAGTATTCGAGATTAAAGTTGATAAAGGCGTTTCTAGTAGTACGAGGCATTTGATCAAACTATTAGCATTTCAGTCCAATCAGTGAGGTTCAGAGGTTGGAAAGAAATAAGAAAATAGAATTGCAACCTGGTGAAAATGGGAATGAAGATTTTGAATCCAGTACTGGACTATGGAACTGAAATAAGGACGAAGCAATAAGATAGTTTGTATCAAATGCAAAGAAACGAAAACAATTTTTGAATGTGCTACAAAACTAGGATCAAAAAATGGAGGCCTGAGGGTGAGCCATGAAAGCAGCATTAACCTACCATAACTTGGTGGTTTGAGGTTTGAAACAATGTTAAAGTAACTCCTGTCAACTTAATTTTTAACCTTCTTTTCATGTCACTTCATGAGTCATTCAACAGCATGGTTGCTAAAATGATCCCAAGGCGTACGCGTTACTAAAAGATGCTGACATTTATGACAACTGAAACATTATAATTGTGGTGTTACATGCTGCTTGGTTAAGATCAACGGATACTTTAACAGAACAGGTGAACTCAGACTATCATTTTAGCTAGAACAAAATGTCAGAAAAATTTGATTCAGCAGAGTCCATTTACATGCTATACCAAAAAACAAGCAGCATAAGTGGCATCAGCAAAATTCTGATATGGACCAGAGGCTCCATACAAACAGAGTTGGGAGATTCTTCAATGGTTGGACCAGGAGGAACTGCACTAGCATTAAATCAATGGGTATTGTTGCTTGGGTCTGATCAGGATTAGAAGAAAGCTTGGCTAATAATGTGACACAGAAAATGAACCATCCTCCTGGTAGCATTAAGAGATTTAGTATAAAACAAAAAAGACAGTCATGCCCATGCAAATAGGCTAACCATATCAATCAAGTAAAATCAAATTTTTAAGTCACTTATTTTTTATTTTTACTTTTTAACAACTATTAGTGAGCAAATACCTGGTAGTCTCCTGGCTAGATAGCTCAATGTTAATCATGTACATTAGCAGTGCCTTCATCAGCCTGTTATTTTACTTGCTTGATAATTAGTATGCTACAGCTCATCATTCCACAAGCACCACCAAACAGGGCTACTGAAGTCTTACTGCGGAAATGCAAATATGTACCAAGGTCCAATCTCTTCTAGAGGAAACACTAGTGACTCTCAGGTAACCTGTGGCAGATACAATGAAATAAGACAAACTTCAGACAGTCAATTCATTTAGTTCACTAGATAATATGATAACAACAACAGTAAATTGATGCAAGAACTTCAAATTTTTGAATGTTTCAGTATTACATATTTGTTAACATAAGGTATGAAGAAACGAAACTTCCTGTAGTTCCTATATGAAAAATGGAACTTCATACAGCAAATAGGACAAGAATCCTTCAGGAACATTCTATTACTAAGAGATTCAACTGTTGATAACTGTTCTTGAATTAGCATGCATCACAAAAATATTCATAATTTAACTGGCATGCAGCACATAGATTTCCAAACATTTCCTCTGCTGGACATGTACCGACTGTGTTGTTGGGAGATGTGTAAGCATTATTTTGAGCCCATAAACTGAGTTTAATAGGCACTGTAATGGGAACAGGATAATGTGACTGCAAAACTCGCATCTGATTTCAAATATTCACCAAAACAGTGGAAGTGAAGCAGAGCAAAAAGCGCACGAGTGAGAGAGAGAGATAGAGATAGAGAGAGAAGAACAGTCAGAACAGCAAGGCTTTTGAAACAAAACACCATTCAACATAAGCTTAAATAACTAAATAAGATTAGATTCACAGATCCAAGAGAACCGCAAAAGATCTGTTTGACAAAAAAAAAAAGAATAGAATTTAAAGAAAAACCCTGCAACACATTTTGCTGAGAAAATAAGTGTCTCTCACTTCCATTTTCTCTTTCTATATGTGATAACTCTCACACAACGTGTTCCACTAACAACAGTGAAAAAGAAAATCAAGTGGAGGTGACCAATTGCAGATTGAACATTAAATTTTGAAGCACAGATATTGTTAAGGTCAAGAAAAACTATTCCAAGTGTTAATGAATTGTTGACAAGCAGAAATTTTAAACAGGGTATAGAATAAATCCATACATCTAATGAATTTGAAAGAACTTCGTGAAAGTAGCGACCCATGGAAAGATCACAATGAAGACTTCACATCAAAAGATACAGTTCTTACCGCCATGGGAATTCACTTGTGTCTATGCCTGCTCGATGCAGTTCATCAACATAATGCAATGCTTCTCTACACTCTTCTCTATCATCAAAAAAATCCTTCTTATCACCTTCAATTTGATATGTTTCATGGCCTTTGCCTGCAACAACCTGAAGTGTGTATTCTTGCAAGATGAGGTGACAATCATGCAGGGAATGTATCAAAAACAGCTTAGTGAATGTTTTGGACAATAAATGTTTGAATTAGAAAAAAATGTAGAGAGTGGTAAAATTGATAACTGTTGCAGAAGTTTTGAGGAAAAAAAAGAAAGACAAATTTGCACAAGATAAGCATATGAGAAAGCACCTAATGCTTATCATACTGCAAAAAACATTTATTGAAAGGAGCAGCAAAGCAAGCCTGGGTTAGTGACAAAGCTAGCTTTCACTGTATTCATTAAACTTAAGAACTCATATTTTGTTCCCTAAGTGCCAACATTACGACTGCAACTTTTGTTTCCATATTTCATTTCGTTTCATTACATTTTTTCGATTTTCTGAGAAAAGGTTTTTCTCCAGATTGCTAGATTTAATTGCACTAATGGTGCAGGAATGAAATAGAAGTAACATTCACAATAATAAGATCAAGATGTTTCTCTTATATTCATGAATAACAATCAAAATGGATTATTTTGTGTTAAGCTGATTATGTCTTTTATTAACTAACCATGTTGACCCCCAAGAAAAAACAAATGCAGAAAACAAAAACAAAAATCTACCCCAAGAAAATGTACAACCAAGACTACAGACATGCAAACATGTATGGATAAACAAGTCAAGGAAACAATTGAAATGAATTATGATGATAACTGGCAACACTAAATAATTGACCTGACAATTGTATGAATTAAATAAAATACTGACCTTTTTCTCAAAAAATTTAAATACCAAACCAGATGGGATTTGAACTCATGACCTTCAGCAACCTAAGCTTTGATAACAAGATATTTGTCACCATGACTCCAGATGTTTAACAGCTAGGGAATGGATCAACGATGTCTACCTGGCTTAACAGCACTTCTCAAGAGGTCTCTCTAAGAAGTGCTCTATGGAATGGTACATGTATTAGAACTAGCATATCAATAATTGATAGATAGTTAGTGATCATTATGCATCCTTATGATGCTAGAGTCTTACATAATATACTTATCATGATATCTATTAAGACCATTGGTGGGCATGACCAGTTCTTTTCAGCAATCCTGCTAACCAACCCCAGTCCACCGAAAGTAAACAGGTTTTGGGTGACGGTGTTGTATAAGCAGATTGGGCTTGGGTTACTTGAGACCAACTTGATTGTAGATGGATCAGACTCATGTTTGGCCACCAGACTGATGGGTTACCACCAACCGAACAAACCCTTGAAACCCAACACTAGTCTCCTAAGATAATGGCAATAGGGTGATGGGCCATAGCTTAGTCAAGTCTCACTTTGGGTGCTTAGGAAATATCATCACTGATGGTTAAGAAGAGAAAATAAAATATTAAAGAAAAAGGTGGAGCAGAAAGCCTGTTAAGGATTCATCATGTTTCTTTCTCCACTTTATCCCCTCTCTCTTTCACTTTATGTTGATGCTCAACCCTCAATCTCCTCTTCATGGGCCTATTTCTTCATTTTTCAAGAGACCCAACTAACAAGCAAAGTGCTAATTGAGTTGGTGAGTTAGGCACAAGATTATATAAAACAAATTGGCCTGGTATGGGCTTATTTTTTCAACCTGATTATAAACAGGTTGTGTATACGTTAAAGGAGTTTTAACCTAACATGAGCATGGCATGACCCTACCCACTGCCACTCCTAGTTATGAGTTTGATTTGAAACTACAGATGGTCTTCTTTATAATTGCTAATTTATGAGTGCTCATTATCTTGACTATTCCAAAAGAGGATGTGGGGACGCATATCATTCTTTTAAAGCTTAATGAGAATATTCATCTACTCTAAGCACAATGTGCTATCTTGGTCCTAATGGTTGTACAAAAACTCGATAATTGGAGCCAAGTAATTACCAGTCTGGGCTCGATAAGCTAAATTCCTGAATAGGTCATGTTGGGTTGAAATTTGTAAAGCACTATGTCCCAGAAAATGCACCAAAGCATGACCAATAGCAATGCAGCAAGAAAATGAGAGATTTCAGCAAACAGATTGGCGGTTCAATACAGTGAATAACCTGGTATTCCAGACAACAGCAAAATAATCATCTCTTTCATAATACTAAAAGATGATTAAAATTCTTAAGCACAAGGAGTCAATGGAGCACCTTATGCATGCTATCAAACTTTACATAACCTCCAACCATCCTCAACTGCCCAATACAAAGACCAGATGTCAGGAATGACTAGCTTGCCTTTACAAGACAATTTGAGATAAATAATCACTTTGTGTACTTATGCATGGAAGAACACCAACATGAAGGCATGTCTTATGTCCCCGTACAAAATCAGAAGTTTGAAGCTGACAAGAGTAACTCTATACCACAAAAAGGGTAAAATAGTTAATTTATTTGCCAAAGATGCTTCGATGCATACAGAGGCAGCAGACAAGAGATCTATGCACACAGACCCTTCCCCTGGTCTCATTTGAAGTCTTTAATGAGGTCTCACAAAAATTTGAAGCTCCTAAATGTCCTAAGGCATGTTTAACACTCTAGGGGCTAAATTGTAAAATCACAGATCTGTCCTGAGTCTCTAGCAACCAAAACTATAGGACCTCCCTAAGCGTGGGAGGCCACAAGCACCAGCCCTCTTCAATTTGTCTTTTCTTGATACTTCTCCCAATATAAAGGGGTAAAAGCTTGACTAAAGTAATATACACATGCCTTTCCTACTGCCATATGCCTAAAATTCTGCAATAAAATGCTGACTTCCCTAGGCACAAGTCATGAACTTAGCAAAGACATGATGCTAAATCCCCTGTTGCCATGTTTAAACTTCCTCAATGTGGCATGAAATTAAATGGCCACATGGTGTAAAATTAGCTCGCCGCATTTCTTACTTACTCATGTACAACCACCCATCCATATAGCAAAAAACTGAATTTCCGTGTCATGTTAAAAAGTTTAAAAGTACTTAGATTTCTCATAAGGAACAGCCCTTGCAACACGGCCATGGTCAGAATTAGGAGTCAGAAGTCATAACTTTCTGGACAACTATATATTCTAAAACTTGTTGAGTTTTAGCTTGGTTATGAGTCTTTTCTCAAGTCAAATTGAGTTAAAAGAGTCATAGGAACAGTCTTGAGGTCCTCACAGATAATTTAAGAAGGATTTTTAGGACTTATAAGCATACCTGCCCAGTTGTTTTTGGATATTTGAACATAGATCTATGTGTATGCATGAACTTTGAAATAAGGTTCTAAATCCCATGGGATAGGGCCGTCCCAATTTTCCATCGGATGAGATGTGCCAACATCATGCCCCATTTGGATGCCTAGGATAGAGGATGTTCCAAAATAAGCCTCTCGGGACTTTGGGACAATGGAGGAATAGCCATGTCCCAACACTCGGGATGGTATCCTATCCCTATGTCCCGTGGGACATCCCACCAGGACCAGAGTCCATGCTTTGAAAAGATTATGCCTAATTCTTCAAAGCTTTTTCTCTTTTTTTTCTTTTTTTTTTTTTTTTTTTATTGAACTTCACATATGCTTTCTCTTAATCCTCCCCTTCTCTCCTTTCTACTTCTCTGTAACATCTTGCCATGCCTCAGATATGCTACAGTCCTCGACAAGTTTGTGGCAATTCATTACACCTCTTACTACTGTTTATATTCTTACTCTCTGCTAAGGCTGACCCAGCTGCTTTTTTCTTTAAAAAGCCATGAAGCACACAACCAATCAAACTTGCTGCCACAAATTTGCTTTCACATCACTAACATAAGCTCTTGATGTGAAGCAGTAGAATCAGTATCAGTAACTATTGAAGTTTAAAGTTCTATAGACATCTAGGATCTTACTATGAGATTATTCAAACTATACCTCTTAGATGGATATGAATATTGATAGACAAGCATTTGCCCTTAAAAGAAAACTTCCAAGAAAAGCTTGAAGAATTTAAATACATGTTCATACCTAAGTAACATCACATATAAAATTTACAATTTTGCACAAATAAAGGATGCATGATGTATTTTTATAAAAATAATCTAATAACTAACCAAGATGCTACCATAGTGGAGTAAGAAAGAATTTGAAAAAGCTTGCGCTAAGGAGGTAGGGATGAAGGAAAGATTTATAAAATTGATCCCTTATAGGCAGGTAGGTTAAGGTTCTGGAATATGGTTATTAATAGATTTTTCAATATATGTACATAAAAATGTTGATTGCTTCTGGTTTTGTTATTTTCAGGTAAAATTGGAGAAGAAAATAACTTAAAGGATGGGCATACCGAACTTACAACTATATCACCTTCCTCACCCATCGCAACAGCAGCCCTTACAGCTACCCTTCTGATGTCATGTAAGAAAAGCCTGTGGCCATTTGGGAGGGGTGGGTAGTAATCATTTTCGCCATATTTTAAATAATCTTGCATGGTCCATCCAACACCAGCCAACATGTCATCTAAGATATCCACTGGTCAAAAGAAAGCAAGGTGCAGACATTAACACTAAAACTAAAGTTAGTCATAAAATCGACGATATACAAACAGATCTTTTTTTTGGAAATACATAGACAGATCCCGTTAAATTCAGATTTTCAGCTCACAGTCTAAGCTACTTACATGGATCTTCATTCATTGGATTATCAGATGTCAACATAACCACCTCACTTTTCTCTGTCGCAATTTTTGTCATTAAGGGTCTCTTTCCTCTTTCGCTTTCACCGCAACAACCAAAGACTGTACATAGTGCATGAGCAAGCAGATAAGCTTTTATTAACATAATGCAAGGCTCAACCAAAATATTACCATTTTTGATTCCATAGTATTGTTCAATGTGATTTTCAAGACTTCTAACCACTACATTCTATCATTTTAAAAAAAAAAAAATCTCAATGATTTCAGCCCTTTGTTTTCTATAAAAACCTCACTTGATGAATATCACATGATGAAATCAACTGTATTTTGCCCTTTAATGGATGGACCATTCGGATTTATGTTTTGGACTGTTAGAAGTTCTCAAGATCCCCATGAATTTCCCAGTCAATTATTTTCCCTGCTACGCTTTCAGAATTTTATTGTAATCTTTCTATCTTTCTTTTAGGCATCATGTGCTCAACTAGCACATCAGCTATGAGCAGTATTTTCCTTTCTCTTCTTACAGACATATCATTCCTTTTCTTGAAGGGAAAGATGGAAATATCTAGTTAATTTTTCAACCTATAAAACTGAAAGATTTGATTATCCAGGAGTCGAGTTTAGCTTTTGTATGTTGCATAAAACTTTTACTACTAGTAATTAAGGTTTTACATCCATGGGGACGTCCCAGCCATCCCATTCCGTTCTTGTGAGAAAATGAGACTGGGACAGACCAGAACTCTGAAACCCATCCATATAGGAAGAGAAGAAGAAAGAGAGAAAAAAGAAAGGAAGATGAAAAAAAGGGGAAAATGGAAGGAAAGAAGAAGAGGAAGAAGAAAAATAAAAGAAACATAGGAAGGGAGAAGAAAAACAAAGGAAAGAAGAAAGAAAGAAGAGAGAAAGAAGAAAAAAGAAGGGATAAGAAATATAAAGCAAAAGGAAAGGAGGAAAAAAATCAAGGTAGAAGGAAAGGAAAGAAATAAAAGAAGAAAGAAAAGAAGAAGGAAAAAGAGATGGAGGATATCTACTAGGATGCACGACCAAGACTACAACTGGGATGGGATGAGAAAACAAGGCACCCCGTTCCACATAGATATCGGAACAGCTCCCATGGGATTTAATACCTTGCTGGTAATCCTAATTCACCACATTCATTGGAGTAGTACTTATCCCATCGACAACAAAGAACATTCTCAACAATTATCACCACTTTCATCAAGTTTATCACTAGAATTTGTTGAAGGAGCTTCGAGTAGGACTTAGAAGCATATTTCCAAATTTTCTCTTTAGGCTTTTAGCTGCATCAATCCATCTGTGGTGAATGGCTGAAACTGGAAAGATGAAGTTAAATGGACTTATGTTTGATGTTTATTTAAAGAAAAGCCAATGAACATCATATAACACTAAGTATTGTATGTTATTTATCCATGTTTTGTTTAGAGATCATCCACAAACTAAACCCCATCCTACATTTTGGTATTCAAATTGCATGCACATATACACCTTGTAGCTCTTTAACATGGAACAAACCACACTCTATTACTCTTTACATTGACATGGATCAAGTGAAGTATCCACTTCTAATGTCAACTTTAAAATTCACATGCTCATTGTAGCTCTTTTCTCAAGCAAAACAGTGGAGGTCCACCCCATCATTTCATTGAGTAATGATATGGAGATGCGGGGGTGGGGGTCAGAAGCACCTATACTCATTCTAACTCTGAAATTTACAAGGTCATCCCATATTTGACAGGAAACAGTTTGGATAAGAGGATGCTGATAATGATTGCATCTCAAAAAAGATAGGATCATGATTACTGTTGCTCTTTAAAATCTAGAACAGATGCTTTTTTTTTTTTTTGGAGGGTATTTTTCTGAGAAGTTAAAAGAAGCATTTCAAACACACTCTAGTTAACAGGAAGTGAAAAAACTAATAAAATGAGTCTGAAAAATGCTTGTAATAACAACGTAGAGAAACAGCATACCAGTAATAATTCTCCTAGGGCCCAGTTCTCTTGCAGTGTCCAGAAGTCTGGATAGAGCAGCAGGTGTCCGAGCATCATCCACAATTACAGCAAATGCTTGCTCCTCATCTATAAGCTCGCACCTACCTGGAACAGCATCCACCTCTTCAATCCCCATCACAATGTTCTCCAATGGTGCCCCAACTGCAATTCCAACAGCAACAGCTGCAAGAATGTTGTATATATTGTGCTTCCCAAGCAACCCAGAGGAAATCTCCAGTATCCCCTGAGGTGTCTGGACCAAAACTTGTGTCTCAAACAATGAAAGCTCAAACTTTAGAGCATGCACATTGGCATTCTTGTTCTCCAGGGCAAAAGTCACAACAGGAACATCTGGATTCCCCTGTCCAATAAAGTATGGCGCATTTGGATCATCAATGTTTACTACTTTCCGGTGCCGCTCTGGATCAACCATCCTCGCAAACAGCTTGCCCTTGCTATTCCTGTACTCTTCCTCACTCCCATGGAAGTCAAGGTGGTCCCTTCTAAGGTTTGTAAAGACAGCAATATCGAAGTCAATCTCATCGCACCTCCCCTGCGCCAACCCATGAGACGAAGCCTCCACGACAGCTGCCTCGGTTCCATTGTGGACCATCTGTGCCATCAGTTTCTGGACTGCTACTGCATCAGGGGTCGTGTCTGAAGCTTCCAACTTGTAGTCCCCCTGCACGTAGTACCCCAACGTGCCCAACATCCCAGTCCTCAACCCCATTGCCTCATACATGGCTTTGATCAAGTGAGTCGTCGTGATCTTGCCATCAGTTCCAGTGACACCAATTACTGACATGCTCTTCGATGGATGCCTGTAAAAGGATGCAGCAAGGATGGGAAGCACCAAATCAGTGTCCTCCACAATGACAAGAGCCTTGCAGCCCAGTGTCTCATCTATATTGATCTCCTTATTAGCCACCACTGCGACAGCTCCTCGCTTATCAGCCTCAGTGAGAGTGTCAAGCCCGTCACTCTTGGTGGAACCGTTGCAGCAGACAAAGAGGTCCCCGGCGGTGACCTCCCTCGAATCATGCTGAATTCCGGTGATCGAGACCTCCAAATCGCCGTACACCGACACCGGCACGAGCCTGCTATCATCCAGAAGCTCGGCCAGCGTCATCTTGAACTTGGGCTCCACAATCCGAATCGGGGACTTGCCAAATGCATCCACATCGAGGTCGAATTCCGGAGGCAATGGCGCTCCGTTCGATCCCGAACCAGGCGCGGCAGAGGAATCGTCCTCCTCTTGGTCAGGCAATTTGATGGGATTCTCCTCAACGGGCTCGTCCTCGGAGATGACGGTGAGGCCCTGGAGCTCGCGGATCTCCTCGAGGTCCACAACCTCCTCGGGTGTGAGCTCGTCAAGGCCCTCCACAGGCGGCTCCTTTTTGGGGGGATTGGGCTCGAGAAGGCCCTGGCGGACGAACTCCTGGCGCTTGAGGGCGATGGCGCGGTCGATGTCGCCAAAGGGGTCGTCGCCAGAGGAGGCGGGATCGCCGCCGGCAGCGGAGGAGGAAGGAGGTGTTTCGGGAGGGTCTTGTTCGTCGGCAAGGGCGGAGAGGAAAAGGGGCTGGTCCTTCTTGAACTGCTCCTCCTCGCGGCGGCGGGCGCGGGCGACCTCGCGCTCGAATTGTTGGAGGCGGGAGACGCCATGGGAGGTGTCTTCCGGGGCCTCCGGGGGTTCGTCGTCGGAGGGAGAGGGGTGGAATTTGCCGTCGGGGCCGATGGCGGAGGCGGGGAGGAGGAGAAGGGGGCGGCGACGGAGGGAGAGGAAGAGATGGTGGGGAGTTCTAAGGTGGGGAGCGAGAGAGCGAGAGAAGAGGAAAGGGCGAGAGGGAGAAGAGTGGGGTAGGGAGAAGGAGGCAAGGGAGGGAAAAGGAAGAGCCATGACAGAGAGACGGAAAGGGCCTTAAGGCCTCGGACGTCGAGGTTTTATGCTTTTGTGGATGAGGGACATGGGTTGTATCTTTCGAGCGAAAGAAGGATTCACCTTCCTTCGAGCGAATCCACCGTTGGATCGCACAATAATCGTTTCGAGATCTGTGCATTAGATGGATGAAAGAGTTCTAGTGCTTTCAAATATGTGCCGTTATAAAAGTCACAATAAAATACTTTAAATTTAGGAGCATATTCATTCTGAGTTTGCCGCATGAATTTAAATTTATTCGGTGGGTTCAGATGGTATTTGGTACCATTTTTTATTTTTTATTTTTTATTTTAAAAAATTAAAAATTATTTTTATTTTTTTATAATATATTTTTTAAAATTTATTTAAAATAAAAAAATATAACAAGAAATAGATTGCTAGGATCGGTGGTCTCGATGAACTTGTCGAATTTAATGGTGAAGTTTTAATGGCAGGCTCTCTGGTACCCCCACCCTCCAAGTCAAAAAAAATCTCTTTCTTATGCATCGACACCTTGAGAGTATCGATGATATTGCAAGTGATGTCTCCAGCCTCATCGTCGTCCGACTCCCAAATGCAAATCTTGGGAAAATTTTTTCGACAATGGCGATGGTGCTAGCCCTCTCTGACGCTCCGTCCATCGACAACCTCTTTCTCGACATCAAAAACAGCGGTGGTGGCGGCAATGCATCATCCAACGGCGATAAGGGGCTCCTCTTCTTGTCGGCGATCTTCTTCGGTCCATTGATGATGAAAGCCTTCTTGCGAGAATCCAGATCTCCAAAAAAAATGCTTCGAATCAAAGCTGGAGGAGCTCCGACGGCAGCGGCGGTGTTCTAGTGTTTCTTCTAATCCTATTTCAATCCAATCTATATCTCCAAGAAGAGCATGAGCAAGAGAGAGAAAGTATTGAGAGGAAGAAGAAAAGAAAAATATTTGAGAGAAAGTAGAAATGATACATTTGAGCACCAAAAAAAAATCTAAAAATTTAAAATTACTTTTTAATATTTAAAAAAACAGCTAGCATATTTTTTTAATATTATATTAATTAAAAAAATACTATTTCCAATTATTTTTTTTATTATTTTTTTAAAAAATAAAAACCATAATGTTGCGTTTTATGTTTCAAATTGTTACTTCTATTCTTCAATTCACCATTGCTTGAAATTTATAGTACCCAGAGATCGAGGAATTCTTCCAGATTAAAATATTTAGGAGATCGTACCGATATCATTTTATCGTCAAAAGGATCGGTGACCATGCAGTTGAAATTTTAACCGACGAGAATAGGCTCCAACGAATCCATGCTATATATTGAGTCGACAGGGTATTATGCCATCTTTCACCATGGATCCAACTTTATAAGGAAGCAGGTCTATTCTACGGCCGCAGCTTCATCCGGAAGTTTCTTTCTATTAACCATTTCTTGCTAGCACTGATGTTGTTTGCTCATCTATTCTTCTTCTGCTGCTTTTAACCTTCGCCAGGCTGGAGCCCGTGCTTCCTCTATTATATATGGGCTAATTGGGCTATGAATGTTGCAGTTTTTTTTTACTTTTTGTTATACCCTGATCCTATCTTTAATTAACTGGCTTGCAGTCCTTGGGATATGTCCTACCATGCACATGTTCTGCTTTATGTTATTTTAAGCATCAGCTCCTTTTCTTGCCAAAAAAGGAAAAAAAGAAAAAGAAAAAGAAAAAGAAAGAATCCATGATATTGATTCGATTCACCGGGTTGGAAGTTTTAAGATCGATACCACGGGGTCTCTAACTCTAAGGTTGGATCAGACCTAACTCTGCAAATAACATATAAGATGAATAAAATCTAAAGTTAAAGTGAGTATCATCGATCCAAGAACTTATGCATGACAAGCTGAATTTGGATCCCACATAATTATCAGCTTACAACGATTTGGTGAGTGCAAGACACCGCATGCAAGAAATATAAGCTTATTTAGACACAAAGATATGCCAACCATCTGCCTACTGTGAGTAAATAGAAGTTTCTTTTTCATCTTACTGATTCTCTAACTGAAGTCCTGCAAGTCTCTAAGATGATTTTGCTCATTGGCCAACCAGTTTACCAGCTAGGGCCTCAGATCAACTCCTTTCAAATGCTGAAAGAATTTAAACATAATCTTTATGTTATTTTACTATGACAAGCAACGTGCTCATCAACTTGGATCCGTGGCGCAATGGTAGCGCGTCTGACTCCAGATCAGAAGGTTGCGTGTTCGATTCACGTCGGGTTCAATCCCACTGCCCCGGTTTTTGGTTTGCAAAAAATTGCAGATTCAATAACTTCTGTTTTTTAAAAAAGTTCTAAAAATATTCTAGATGCGAAAAGTGTTCAATCAAGCGACAAGATCATAAAATTATTTTATTTAAAAAATTTTAGATCTAAAAAATGTTTGATCATGCTATCGGATGAAAAAACAATAGGTTAGACAATCAATTTTTAATTTTTTAAAAAAGTCTTCTAGATCTGTAAAAGATTCTATCATGGTACAAGATGATAATTTTTTTTTTTTTTATGTTGCCACATTCTATTATTTTTAATTCAGATCTAAAAAAATCTTCAATCATGACATCTAATATATATATTAAAAAGTAGAAATAGAGAAAAAAATTCTAAGTATTTGAGATTATCCATATAAACTATTTTTTCTATGCCATGTATCCTCTTATTTAACAATCCTTCAAATATTATATTCAAGATTTGAATTAATAAAAAATTACATTAAATCATATTTATATGAAGTAAATTATGTTATTAATATATGGTATTATTATATTTTTATAATTAAAATCTATTTACATAGACAGTGAAGAATATAAAATAAAATAAATATTATTTTATTATATATATATATATATATATATATATATATATATTAACATGATCAGATCTAGAATTCATGCGTAAATAATAAAACAAAAGGCTAAACAATCAGTTAATTAATGATTTTCTTTGCTTCGAATTATAGTCCCGTAGCCTCTCTTTTGCTGGTTTGACTTGCAGTCATATACCTAGCAGCTCCCAGCTAATTTGGTCACATTTCTTTCTTTCTCTTTCTTTTTTTTTTTTTTTTTTTTGCCAAATCTCATATTGATTTCTTGTCTGTTAGCTCTAGAGGTTTGGTGCTCAAGAAAGGGATAATTCATCAAAGATTCTCACATTTACTCCAAACAAAACCTCAGTTGAAGAATCTTAATTGCATCTGTCAAGAACATCCAACAATGTTTCGCATAGTTGGAATTCAGGCACTTTGCCAGATAGCCGATGCAAGTCCTAAGCAGTTAGGTCTAATATCTTTCATCAAATGGATGATTACGGGAAAATGTGATCGATGCTCAAGCTTAATTTATGACTTAAATACGGTCTTCATCATGCTGTTTCATTCCCTGTAATAATATGAATTCAATCCATCTTTGGATTTCAATATTCAAATAGTAAAATAAACCCCATTTTTCTTTGGTGTTAAAGAAAGAAGAAAATTTCATTATGGGATCACAGGTGCAAATGGTGGAAACATTTCATAGGAATATCTCAACTCCAATTTTCTAAATAGGTCGGATTAGCGAAGAAGTTGAACACAGAATTAGACTGACAAAAAGTTCAGTAAGTAGGCTGGTGATGGAACTGGACTTTGTTCGGGATGATATTATGCAACTAAATAGAGCTATGAAAGAAATATCGCTAAAGAGTAAGTGTTAATACTATAAAAAATTTTAATCTGAATGTAGAAATGAATATATCTCTGGCTATTGTTATTCAAGTCCAATCAAATAAATGATCGTGAAAATACTGAGAAACGAACCAACAACCACAAGAGAACCAATTCTAGATGCTCTTTGCCGTTGTCAAGCAGCATCTTGATTTTCCAATTCTAACTTCAAATATAGAAAGATCTCATAAGCTTTCGGATGAGTTGGGACCAAGCCTGCAACAGTTCTTTTATAATATGCCTCATCCATCAGAGGTAGTATCTAAATCAGTTGCAACGAATGAAAGGTAGATATTATCCATGATGGTTGTATAGTGCTAAACTTTATCAAATCATCAAACGCTAATATAAATATAAAAAGATATTGTAGTGTTAAATCATGTGTTTCTGTTCTTGGCAATATTGTGACAGATTAACTGGTGCAATTCTTTCTCCTACATCTGATTTTGCAGAACTATTTTGAATGCTAGCTATTGGCAAAACACTTAAAAGCTCCATGTAAAATATTATTCTAATTTCTGTAAAATGGCCTTCAAATTCAGCAGAAGGATTATGGCAAAAGATTTTTCTTCTTAACAACTCAGTGCAACAAATGGTTAAAAACAGATGCAAACATGTTGTATAATGTTTTGAACTTCTTTTAGCATTGCTGCATGTTATTTGCTATCAGCTCAGGGGGGGAGATGATATCAGGGCTTTCCTTGGTGAAAGAAATCATTTGCTGACCAAATAGCCAAGACCTCTAACACTGACAAATTTAATGAGATTGCCTCCTCACTTTCAGCCTTACCAGAGAAGATTGCAGTATCTTTACTGAAACTACGAGATGAAGGTTTTAGGGTCTTTACCAAAGAGATGGAGGTAGTCATAACATGCATCTGACTTGAGGAAATGCACTAAAAACCAGTACCGTGATGTACTTGTAAGCTTTATTTTTTTCTTAATTCCATGCAAGTGATAGTTAGTGGCATGAAGACTTCTCAATCCGGTCCCCTGTTGTATATTTCACTCAGGGGAGAAGTATGAATCAATTTTTATTTGGCAAGCATAACATTTATGTGCCTTACCTTCTCCTAATGCCCTTTGCTTGCAGACGAAGAGCAATATGATCCCAAACTGTCTCCAAAGAGACACATACCAGTACTAGAACTGTACATCTCCGACATTTATTTTTCCTCTTTTTCTCTTATTTTTCCCCATCAAATCAAAGACATCCATGTTTTGCTTTTTTCCAACTTATCTTGAGATTAGGTCTGGATTTTGATGAATTACATGGAGGCCTCTCTAAAAGCATGTTCAGAATGTCAGAGTATGATACCTATTTATCATATTAAATGCGCTGAAGGGGTTCCACATTACATACTTCAAGCTTTTATTGAAAGGTTAGTTTGAGATGATTTTCTGATGGAGTTAGGAGTTGGATTTT
This sequence comes from Cocos nucifera, assembly GCA_006176705.1. NCBI lineage: Eukaryota > Viridiplantae > Streptophyta > Magnoliopsida > Arecales > Arecaceae > Cocos > Cocos nucifera. The sequence goes on along the minus strand of QRFJ01005428.1, from coordinate 13,741 downwards.
TGTTTCTTAGACCATAGAATTTGATTGAATTAGAGACATCTTAATAAAGGAAATAAGAGATGTTGGTCTCCTGGATTCTTTTTTTTTAAATTCATGCGTACTATTTGTATTCAGATGTATTCCTTTTACATTGAACCAGGTTTTCAGTTTTCTGGTCATTGAAGTGTTTGACGCTAGCTTGTCTTTCGGTTATTCAAACTTATATATTGATGCCAGTCTAGATGCACCTTTGATGGCTAATAAGAAAGGATTCCAGTTTCAAAGGTTGAAGAGGAAAAACCAAGAGCACTGAAACAAAAATTTACCAGCTCAAAGCATCATATGGCATTCAAATGGGAAGCAATTTCTGTGTCTCTCCGTGCTTTTAGTTGAAGAGAAATATGCCTGTGGTTTAATCGGATCGTTATGCTGCTCCTTAAATATATTTTATCAAAAAAAAATCTTAATCTTCATTAGATAGATTTAATTAAAAAAATTTAATCCAAGCAGGTTACCAACCAATCAATCCATAAATATATTTTTTTGAAAAGTCCGACTTTGCTCAATTTCCATTGCACCATCCCTCCTTCCCTTCGTCGCTCCCTCCCCCCGCCTGCTGCATCCCCACGCCAGCGGCCTCTCCATGTTGGCCGCCTCGCAACCTCCCTCTCCTCACCCACCGCCTTCGGGCCTTTCCAGCCACCTCCCCTCGCTTGCTGTCTCGAGGTGCTAGCCCGACCACCTCTTCCTACTGGCCCCATCCTTCGAGCCACCCCTCTCTACTCGTATGTCATCTCTAGGCGCCGGCTTGGCCACCTCTCCATGAGGGGCCCCAACCATCACATCAGCCCCCTTCTCTCGCTCGCTACCTCTAGGTGCCAGCCCGGCCACCAATCTGTGCCACCCCCATCCAACCACCTCTTCCCCTTTCTTCCACTCCATCCCACCTTCTCCTCTCCACTCCATTCCTCCTCCTCAGCCTCCTCATCGATATGGGATCGAAAATTGAGAAAGAAAATCATTTTAAAAATACCTCTAATACTCTTATAATTTATTGCACTAGCTATTGCTTTTCATACTATATCACCTGTGGATGTTGAAAAAATTACACGCACCAACCACAATTACGATCGGCTACATAAAACAGCCGGTAAGTTCTTTCTTAATTGAACACTTATTTATTTTTAAATTAAAATAACGACTCTAATCTTTTAGAGCATTTTGACATTTTTTGCCTTAATAATTTAGCTAGTATTTTTATTAAAAATAAAATTAATTTTTTATCAAATAGTATTTTTAAAATAAATTTTTTTTAAAATAAATTTTTTCAGCTTTCTAGTAAAGTCTAAACATCTTCTTAATTTTTTTCAAACGTCATTGTATCATTCAAAAATATTTTTGAAGGATCAAAAAATATTTTTTTGGCACTCCAAATGCTTTGCCAAATAGTACCTATGTATTAGTTTATTATTATTTATTTACTCTTCAATTCAATCCTATTTGTTTTTCATACATACTGGATTAATCTTTACTAGTACTAGAATATGAGATTTCATGCTTGTATCTCATGGTTCAGCTATTGACTTAGACGAAGAGAATGGAGTATAATGGGACACGTCTATTTTTTATTATCTTAACACAAATTTGAGTGTATCATATGATACATATTAAAGTCTCAATATTAGATTTTTTTTTTTTTTCCAAAGAATGTTGGGACTACGCACTTTTTTGAAATAATACCTAAGATTTAAACACTGAGCCTCCTCGAAGAGCAAGAGCAAGCCTTTAAGGGAGAGGTGCCCACCAATTGAGTTTACAGTTGTTGGCTACAATTTTCGATGGTTATTGTTCTTGTTGTTTCTATTCATTCTGCTATTAGTGTTAGCATACATGATGTTAATACTATTATAGCAGAATGATTGGTGGCTGCTTTCGCCTTCATAACCATCAAAAAATATATTATAGTATCATTATTAATATTATCATTTGGTATGTGTGATGTATGTACCTTATCCAAAAGATGACTATGAACCTATAATGCTTGTTGGGGATAAATCCGCTTCCGTCGAAGTCCAGCCTGATGCTTAGCCTAACACAATTGGTAATCGTAGAAGAGCTTCAATCAAAAATTCTTCCTCCAGAGGCCGAGTCTCATCCGATCTCCTCCAGCGATCGAACTCATTCAATAGCCGAACTCCTCTAGCGGCCGAATTTATTCAGTAGCCGAACTCCTCCAACAGCTGAACTCCTTCCAGATTTCTCCTTCAGTCGAATTCCTCTAGGAGCCGAACTCCTTCTGGATCTCTCCTTCAATCGAATACTTTCAGAAGCCAAACTCCTTTCGGACTTCCGCTTCAGTCAAATTTTTACAGAAGCCGAACTCTTTCCTGATCTCTCCTTCAGTCAAGTTTCTCTAGGAGTCGAACTTCTTTCGAATCTCTTCTTCAGTCAAGTTCCTCCAGCGGCCAAACTTCTTCTGAATTTCTCCTTCCGTCGGATTTCTACAGAAGCCGAACTCCTTCCGAATCTCTTCTTTAATCGAATACTTTCAGGAACCGAACTCTTTTCAGACTTCTCCTTCAGTCGAATTTTTTCAGAAGCCGAACTCCTTCCGAATTCCACCAAAAGTCGAACTCTTTTTGGACTTCTCCTCCGGTCGAAATTCTCCACTAGTCGGATTTCTCTTGGACTTCTCCAAGAGTCGAACTCCTTTCGGATCTCTTTTTTAGTCAAGTTCCTCCAGCGGTCGAACTTCTTCCAGATCTCTTCTTTCATTGGGTTTCTACAGGAATCGAACTTCTTCCGAATCTCTCTTTTACTCAAATTTCTATGAAAGTCTGAACTCTTCTGAAATTAATATACGTCAAAACTCTTCACTCGTCCATACGGTCCTGAGTGGCTTAGTATCGGATGATTGCGGCTATCACTATCAATCTACCATAGACAACAGCGATCCGCTATCGGATGGTGATGACTGTCACCATCAATCTGCTATAGCGGCACCTTTCTCCATGACTGACTTCGTCAAACCTCGAGCGGTCCGCTATCAGACAGCTGCAGTTGTCACCATCAATCCGCTACAAGCTTTGCCTATAAAAAAGGATCCTCCAGATATATTTTCTCTAAGCTCTCCTCTTCCACTCAAAATTCTGCTGAACTCTTTCCTAAGCACTCCATTTCTGTTGCCTAGAAGAGCTGACTTGATCGTCGGAGGATCCTACCAGAGCCACCATCACCGACTCCGGATGAAACTTTATTTTATAGGTCATCGACGGCGACCTCATCTTCCTCAACTCCAGACCAATCCGGCGTCAACCAAATTTTGCATCAACAGAATTGACGCTAGAGGAAGGGCCCTCTGTTCTTGAGATTTTTTTATTCTTAAAGAAGTGCTCAGCAACGATCTCTCTTCTCCCTCTCTAGAGATCTCTCTTCTTCCTCTCTAGAGTTCTTCTCCAAGAAAAAATGCCTCTCAGAAGAGCTTCGACCCAACGATCGATGACCTCTACAGCCAGATTCCATCCAGACCTGTCCACCCCCGCTTCAGCCCCAACAACTCAAGCTCCACCTGTAGCCATGGTGGATGTGGAGCAGTTCAATCTGCTAGTCCAGCAGGTTCGTGGTCTCATGGAGACGATGCAGGCCATACATCGACAGGCCCTAGCATCAGTTCGATCAGAGGAGGCTTCTCCGGAGCCCCATGATCCGATCTAGGAACGACCGACTTGGGCTACCTGACCTCTGATCTTCAGAAAGGAGAAGTAGAGGATGGAGGGCCCCTACTCGGATCACGACTCAACCCAGAGAGAAGCTTCACATTCATTCCACTAGAAAATCTTGAAGATCAATGACCGTAAAGATCTCCTAGATCAAAAGCTCCTAGAAATGAGCCGACGAATCGAAGAGCTCCGCCACACCCCCTCCTCGCACGGTAATGATATTTGCACTAATTTTTCTTTTTCTCAGGAGATTATGTAGGAACTCATCCCGTCAAACTTTAAGCTCTCATAATTTTAGAGTTACCATGGAACCATCGATCTGATTGATCACTTAAAGATCTTCTAGATAATGATGTTGCTCTATGGTGCGTCAGACGCTATTTTATGCCATGATTTTTCATCCATCCTTAAGGAGCTGTCAGGAACTGATACTCGATATTTAAGTCGGGTATCATCTTTTTCTTTAATCAAATGAGCCATCAATTTATGGCTCATTTCATCAGCAGTCGATGTCCATGCCGAGGTTTGGATTTCTTGATGAACATCAAGCAGAAGGAGGAAGAATCCATCCAAGCTTATGTCACCTAGTTTAATGCTGCTGCGTTGAAGGTCCGAAACCTAGACCAGTCAATTGCGATGGCCGTACTTAAGGGCAGCCTTCAGAAAAATGATTTGTTGTTCTTTCTTGAGAGAAAGTACCTCAGAAATTTTATCGATTTGCTAGCTCGGACCGAAGGATATGCTCGTGCAGAAGAAGTCTTCAAGTTAAAGGATGAAGAAGCCGTAAGAGAGTGGCAGACGGACGAATCTAGCAAACCCATGGTTGATGGAGGGCCGAATAAAGTTCGACTGTGCTCACGAACTTTCTTCGAGCGCAAACGAGATCGAACTCCCTCTCGAGCCCATCATCAAAGAAGTTTCGAGAAAAATGGCACGAAATTCTCCCCCTAGAAGATTTCATAGGAGGGTCGAATAAAGCTCGGCCACGCTCATGAACCCTTCCCCCCTCGAGCACAAGCGAGTCTGAATTCCTCCATGAGCTCATCATCAAAGGAGTCCGATAAAAGGGCACGAAGTTCTCCCCCCAAAAGGTTTCACAGGAGGGCCGAATGAAGCTCGACCACGCTCACGAACTCCCTCTGAGCGCAAGCGAGGCTGAACTCCTCCTTGAGCTCATCGTCAAAGAAGCCCCGATGGAAGGACGTGAAGAAGTTTCCTTCAGAAGGTTTTACAACTACACCCCCCTCAATGCTCCACAAATATTGGTCTGACGCAAGCCAATAGCATTACCGCAGCTGGAACCACCAATAAGGGAGGAGCAACAAGAAGATCGATCGCCTTTCGATATCATCGACGCTATCTCTAGGGGGCCTAGTACTTCAGTGAGTCACCATCTCTCAATCTCAGAGCTAGAAGAAGCTTGTCCTGAATTAGAAAGATCCATATAAAATAGAGGAGGTCGTCCGATCCGGGACTTACCGTCTGAAGAAGCATGGAGGAACAACGCTCCCACGAACTTGAGACTCAGAGAATCTGAGAATTTACTACCGATAATTTTTCTTCAATAAAACTCCTCCATTTCAATATTATTGCTTCTCGATGCAAAAACTATCTGATGACAGGAAAGAAGCAATCAGTAGTGGCCATATTAGGAACAGAAGAAGAATCTCATCTTAATATGAGCAAGTCGAAGGCTTCGTTCATTTTAGACGAGATGAGATGAAAGGCCCTGACTGTTAGATATATATGCCCTAGAAGTCAGAATTGGCTGACACTTGTAATACACTTCTAGGGGCAAAATTATAATTTTGATTATAATCAATAAAATGGGTTATTTTCTATCATATATGTGTATTTAGTATCTGTGATACATCCTTTGAGTTAATGATAATGATAATTTATATTTTTAAGAGTTGAAAATTTAAGATATGAATAATCATTATTAACTCATAAAATACTTCTGACCATAGGATCATCAAAAGAATGGTGATTTATCCGGAAGGTTGGTATACAATCGCTTCTCTTTAGTAGATGAGTCTTGAGTCTACGGTGTGGAGACATTGAAGCGAGAGTATAGATACTCGTTAGAGAACGAGGGCACTGAGCGTGACCACCTCGAGTAGTCATTAGGAAGTCTACCTTCTCGTCAATGACTGACTCGATGCTGCAGTAGTGTATCTAGGTTCTTTGACCTGAGGTGCATCGGCAGTTCACCTTGAGGGTGTTATAGTTTGACTACACCATTACTCGGTCTCCTAGCCATATCAGAATCCTGAAGGTGTATGTTGGCTATGGCATGTTCATTGTAGGAACTGAATTGCATCATGATGGAATCTATCTATCTCAATGGTAGAGGAGTAGCCCTATGATAATCATGAGAATCAAGTCCAGAAGTCCATAGCCATGGCAAAGTGAAATAATAGAAAGAGTTTCTATTTAGCTTTTCACATCGGACTTGAATCGAATGATTACATCATATGACAGAAACTAGGGTTTGACGAGTTCACCTTAACCCTAATCTGATCGGAGCTCAAGATAGAAGAACTTAATCACATAGGTAGCTGCACCAAGAGGTTCACATTCAGCTCTGATGGGTTGCCACCATATACTGCTAGATGTCACTGGTGGATTTTGGGAGCAATTAGAATGATTTAGATGATCGATCATTCTAGCTGTTCGAATTAGAAGAGTTCTGATCCATCGAAAGGAGTTTCGATGATGTCGATAATAAAGATCATGACATATCTCATTATCATACAGAACTGAACCTAACTGGGTCACACAAACAAGGGTTTGAATCAGGTGATCATCAATTGAACTGATTCAGTTCAATTGATCTGAATGAGATTCAATTAGGTTCAAGAAAATCGTGCTAGCACTCGATTGAACCTAATGTTCTTCTTTTACTATCATAAATAGTTATTCTGACTGAGCCAAAGGAGTTTGTGCTTGATTAGAGGCCTTCACTTGGTCTGACTGGAGCTTGTCCAGGTCAAAAAAGGTTGTCCTATTTTGTAAGATAATACCTGCCATTTTTGGTCATCTGCCATTTCTCATCCTTTGACTTTGGTCAAAAGTTAACCTTTGACTGGTCAAATGTTAACCAATGACACTTTGACTTTTATCCACGTGTCACATACCTATTGGAGAGCTGGTGGGGGCTTGTCCTTCTGTCAGAACCTAGCAAGGAGGAGGGTGCATGCCACCCTTGGCGTGCGCCCAAGTTGGAGGTACCCAGGAGTTCTTGTTGGATAGGGACTCCATCTTCTTTTTGGATTCCAAATAGACTCCTCCTAAGAACCAAGTTTGACTGATCTTAGGTGCCATCTAAAAGAAATCCAAGGGACTCTATTTTCATCAATCATATTTAGATCTAATTTCACAAAGGGTTGTGATTGGTTGGGAAGAAGAGGAGTTGGATCACGCATAGTCTATAAATAAGACCATGCGCCCAACTCAAAAAAAGCATGAATTCTCTACGCCCCAAGGCTGTTTCTCTCCTCCTCCTCCATGTCAAGCCCATCTTCTCCCTCTCCTCTCCATGCCCAAAATAGTTTGGGATTTCAGTTGGTGCAATTCAGACGAAAGAAAGGTGACTGAAAGCTAGAAGGCTGTGCTGCTGCAAAGGATAACTGCTGATCTTCGAAAGGTATTTTGAAGATTCTCCAAATCAGATTCAGATCTGATTTTTGAAGATGTGATAAAAAAGAAGAGGATCTCTAGATCCAGTCCAAGTGGATACCGATAGAGGCTAGGCACTTGCGTGGCTAGATCCAGAACCTTCCACTGCGATAGGATCATCAATGGATAATAGGATTACCCTACATCAAGGTAAATTAAATTAAATTAAATTTATCTAGATTTTATTTTAATTATTAAAATAAATAAGAATCTAATCTAAAATATTTTAAATCTAATTTGGATCAAAGAAAAAAAATTTGAAATATATCTCTTGATCCGATCAGATCTGAACGAATCCGATCCAGAAAATCAGGATTTTCCTTCAACTGGTATCAGAGCCAAGATTTTAGAATATTTAGATCTAATTTTAAATTTATTTTAATCAAAAAATAAATAATTTTAGATGTCACATAAGATGTGATCATATTTGAAATTAGAAAAATTAAAATTAAATGATTTGGATCTAAGATTAGAAAATATGCATGACTAGTTCTAAAATAGAATAGTTCTATAGAATAGTCTTGCATATTTTTAATTTAATTTGATTAAATTATATTTTAGATTTATTTATTTACTATTATCTGATATTATAATTATTATAATAACATCTAAAAAAATATTAAATAAAAATTATTTAATTTTAACATCATATGAGATATGATTGATACATGTCTAGACTAGTTGTAGAATAGTTCTACATAGTTGTCTAGATTAGAGTTTATTTTGATAAGATTAATTTAAATCTAATTTTTTAGATTATTATAAGATAATTTAGATCTAAAAATATGCATGATTCGATACATGAGATGTATGCAAAATATGCCATGATTAGATCTAATTTATATATGAGATATATGATATAGATCTAAAACTATTTTGTAGTATTGCATGTTCCTGATTAAGGCGTTCCTCTTAGCCGTCCGGTCATAAAAATGAAGAAAGATTTAAAGGCCCTCTCCTCCCATCCGATGAGGTGTTCTTATGACGTATAGGGGTACTGCGCATTCATCCTTAATCAGAAATCCAAAACATACTTTCTGTAAAACCCTAGATCCTGAAACCCTAGGATTTATTGTGCATATTTTATTTATAAATCCTACTTAATTAAAAATTAAGATTATGAAATATTAATTAGATCTAAAATTGAGAATTTTAGATCTAAGACATATTCGTAATACTGGGTTCGGGCTTGGGTAGCTTAATTAGATCTAAGCGGTTGATCAAACCGAATCAAGAGTTGGTTAGATGGGATCAACAATGCTTAAATTGACCAGCCTAATAAGATTAAGTCTGGGTCAAGATCGAGTCACGATCAAGCAAGACCTAATTAGGCTCAGAGGTTAGAGTCTGGATTGTAGGCTAACCCAATTGGTTCTGACTCAACAATTTGGTGTCTAAGGTAAGTTTGGCACATACGATCGATTGATTTTTAATTGGAGCTACTCGACCTGAATGCATTCTTATACGAGTTAATGGCATATCTCTTCCACCGGTCTTACTTATCTGGCCATATCTATTGACTCAGTTCTAATCTGAGGTGGTCAATAATCCGAGCTAATCTATGCCACTAAGTTAGTCATAATTGTTATGACTATGATAAGTCTAGTTTAATGAGACCTGGACTATGGCTCCTATAGGATAAATTCTATTCTCATCTTGAAGGACTTAGAACTCATAAGGCTGAAGTACCAAATCCCTGATGACTTTAGACTGGAGGTCACTGGTTTCGGGGAGCGTATAGCTCTTCCTCGTTCGACTAGGTTAGGATTTACAAGGAATCCCTGAAGGCTGGCCTCAGATTACCCTTTCACTTCTTAGTCGTCGAGTTTTTAAATTTATACAAAATCAATTTTTGTAGCTTGGCACCGAACTCTTGGCAGTCGATTTTAGGCTTTTTTATACATTATCTCCTCCTCAAGGTTTAGCCTACCTCCCATCTTTTTCGAGCTTGCTTCACATTGAAGGAGCATCCTACGGAGATTGGATGATGGTATGCCTCTCCTCGGAATGGACGTTGTCTTTTTTGAGGTGCTCCTTCCTCAGTTCATAATTGGAATGAGTGTTTTTTTCTTTATTTCGACCAAGCAACCTTGGAATTTCAACACATTATGGGGTCGACCTCTTAGGTCGGCCGTCAGGCCTCTGACGTTGTCCAACATCGAGAAGGAGACCTTAGATCAGATCTTTGACGCCGCTCCACCTCTGTTGTCCAAGCTCCTTATCGAGGAGAACTTGTTCAAGCCTGGGCTGATTTCCACCAATCCAAAGAGTAAGTGACGCTTTCGTGTCATCTCACATAGCTCATACTTCTTGCTATTATCATTGACTCTTACCGATCTTTTTTCCTCAATGTAGCAATGAATCCCTGCTGATCTGGAAGCTATTCATCAGGCGGCGAAGAAGAGGAAGGCTAGCACGGCCCCCACCCCCAAACGTGGTCGGCCCGAAGCCATTCTCATCCAACCGACGATGGAGGGTTCCTCAGGGGCAACACAGGTTCCAAGAAAAGAAAGCTCGATGCCGGCAAAAGCCATGGCACCATTGCGATCGGTTGCTCCGATGGAGCCCGCCTTTTGGCCTTTCACTTCCTCTTCAAGAAGAAGCTCTGGCGGGCCAAAAAACACGATTCGGATGTGCAGCTGCGGACTTGATGCTCCGATGGACTTATCTTCGATGGAAGGTTGCCTCAAAAATCGAGGACAAAAGAAAAGGTGTCGGCGACTATCGGATCACTCGTTCTCTACTTAAATCAGTCATCTTGTCGGCTGACGCTCGGAACCTTCGAGGAGGCTTGGAGGTGCCTTTCGCATCCAGGACTCCTATGATTTCTTTCTTTGGGTATGTATTGGTTGTCAACCGACCTTCATTTGTTCATTCATCATTCAACCCCCTTCCCCCTCTCTCTATTTTTTTTAAAAACTTTATTTTATTTTATAGCTTGTCCACCATGTGGATCCACTTTGCCGAGGTGATTAGAGAGGTTCGATGCCTCTCCAAGGAAGTTGAGGAGAAAATCATCCAGGCCACCCGAAGGGCGGATGATGCTCAGTTGTCCAAGGCTGAAGGTCGAGGATGAGAATAGGTCACTCAAGGAGAAGGTGAAGCAACTGGAATCCAAGTTGACCAAGGCCAAAGCTCGACTGCTGGGGGAGAAGGAAGTCGGGAAAAGGCATGGGCGGAGGCCGCCAAGATCAAAGCAGTCGAGGCATTCCGCTCGTCGATCAAATTTCATAACATGAAGGTGGAATTTGTCTCGGCCTCCTATCTGTAAGGGATTGAAGATCTGAAGGAGAAGATCCGAAGAAACTTCCCCGACCTAAACTTAGATCTCCTGGAATCAAAGGGTGAAGAAGTCGAGGAGGTTGAAGGTCGGAAAGTTCAAATGGAGGATCTCTTCAGTCTCCGCCCGTGATGACCTAGTCGCTGGGGACGTAACCTCGAACTCCACCTCTGACCATCATAGTCATACCCGACCAGGTAAAGGTCGGTGAATCTGGAGCTCCAGATGAAGCTTAATGTAGATCTTTGCTTGGGCATTGTTCGAAGCTTTTTGTTAGGTCGGTCTCTCTTACTTATCCTCGATATTCACCGAGGTATTTTTGTATGAGACCGATCAATATTTGTAAATATTTGATTAACGAATACAATGCTTTCTTTTCCAAGTGGTTGAGATCGATCATCATGGCTTAGTGCACATTCTACTGAATTTTTCTTTTCATGGATAGGCTTAGATCTCTTCAGAACGCCCAACATGAGGACGAGCTCCTAAAAAGAATAGAATCTAACATAAGTTTCGTTCCTCGATCATAACCAAGAATCGTGTGTTGGTGATTTTGGGAACGCATTCCGTTCCTCGGCTATGATCGAAGGAATGCATGTTGGTAATTTTTACGCATTTCGCTCCTCGATCGTGGTTGAGAAGCATGCATCGATGATTTTTACATGTTTCACTCTTCGACCATGGTCGAGGAGCGCACGTTAATGAAATTTACGCATTTCGCTCCTCGACCGTGGTCAAGGAGCATGCATCGGCAAATTTTACATATTTTGCTCCTCGATCATGGTCGAGGAGCGTGCATCAGTGATTTTTATGCATTTCGCTCCTCGACCATGATTGAGGAGCATGCATTGGCAAATTTTTATGCATTTCGCTCCTCGATCATAGTCAAGGAGCGTGTGTCAGTGATTTTTACACATTCCACTCTTCGATCGTGGTCAAGAAGTGCGCATTGATGATTTTTATGCATTTCGCTGCTCGACCATGATCGAGGAGCGTGCGTCGACAATTTTTACGCATTCTGCTCCTCAATCATGGTCAAGGAGTGTGCGTCGATGATTTTTATGCATTTAGCTCCTTGATCGTGGATGAGGAGCGTGCATTGGCAAATTTTGAGGTTTAAGGCTACAAAAAATATTATTTATTATTTAAAAAAAATCAAAATAAAAATTATAGTTTAAGGATAATATCTGTGTAGATTGTCGGCATTCCATGTCCTCGAGATCGAAGTTTTATCCAATCGATAAAGGCAAGAAATTCTAGGCCGACTATCTCAGCCACTCTATATGGTCCTTCCAAGTTGGGTGATAGCTTTGATCGTTCGATTGGACGAGAAACCTCTTCTCGACGAAGCACCAATTATTCAATCAGGAACGACTTTCCTTTAACTTGAGAATTGTAACATCGAGCTACTTTTTGTTGATAATTGGCTATCCGGATCCTAGCCCGTTCTCGAGTTTCTTCGAGCAGATCTAAATTTGCCATCATTTCAAACGAGTTGCTCTCCTCGTCGAATTTTTCAACTCAAAGTTGAAAGGAATATGCCCTCAAGCCAATCAAAAATTTATTTATTTATTTATTTAGGCTGTTCTTTGTCTTCTAAACTCATATAATGATATTTTAAAATAAATAAAGATATTTATTTCATCATATGCAGTATCTTATTATTTATTTTGTTAGATATATGTGCTCTAGAAGCCAGAATTGGCTGACACTTGTAATACACTTCTAGGGGCAAAATTATAATTTTGACTATAATCAATAAAATGAATTATTTTCTATCACATATGTATATTTAGTATCTGTGATACATCCTTTGAGTTAATGATAATAATAATTCATATTTTTAAGAGTTGAAAATTTAAGACATGAATAATCATTATTAACTCATAAAATGCTCCCGACCATAGGATCATCATGAGGATGGTGATTGATCTGGAAGATTGATGTACAATCGCTTCTCTTTAGTAGATGAGTCTTGAGTCTACGGTGTGGAGACACTGAAGCGAGAGTACAGGTACTCGTTAGAGAATAAGAACTCTGAGCGTGACCACCTCGAGTAGTCATTAGAAAGTCTACCTTCTCATCGATGACTGACTCGATGCTGTAGTGATGTATCTGGTTCTTTGACCTGAGGTGCATCGACAGTTCACCTTGAGGGTGTTATAGTTTGACGACACCATTACTCGATCTCCTAACCATATAAAATTCTGAGGTGTATGTTGGCTATAGCATGTTCATTGTAGAAACTGGATAGCATCAAGATGGAATCTATCTACCTCGGTGGTAGAGGAGCAACCCTATGATGATCATGAGAATCAAGTCCAGAAGTCCATGGCCATGGTAGAGTGAAATAATAGAAAGAGTTTCTATTTAGATTTTCACATTGGACTTGAATCGAATGATTACATCATATGATAGAGACTAGGGTTTGACGAGTTCACCTTAACCCTAATCTGATCGGAGCTCAAGATAGAAAAACTTAATCACACAAGTAGCTGCACCAAGAGGTTCGCATTCAGCTCTGATGGGTTGCCACCATATACTGCTAGGTATCACTGGTGGATTTTGGGAGCAATTAGAATGATTTAGATGATCGATCATTCTAGCTGTTCGAATCAGAAGAGTTCTGATCCATCGAAAGAAGTTTCGATGATGTCGATGATAGAGATCATGATATATCCCATTACCATATAGAACTGAACCTAACTGGATCACACAAATAAGGGTTTGAATCTGGTGATCATCAATTGAACTGATCTAGTTCAATTGATCTGAATGAGATTCAATTAGGTTCAAGAAAATCGTGCTAGCACTCGATTAAACCTAACGTTCTTCTTTTACTATCATAAATAAGTTATCCTGACTGAGCCAAAGGAGTTTGTGCTCAATCAGAGGCCTTCATATGGTCTGACTGGAGGTTGTCCAAGTCAAAAAAGGTTGTCTTATTTTGTAAGACATTATCTATCATTTTTTATCACCTGCCATTTTTCGTTCTTTGACTTTGGTCAAAAGTCTATCTTTGACTGGTCAAATGTTGACCATTGACACTTTGACTTCTATCCATGTGTCATGCACCTATTGG
>QRFJ01005427.1:0-48143 GCA_006176705.1 Cocos nucifera | reverse complement strand
CGAGTACCTGTACTCTCGCTCCGATGTCTCCCCTCTACACCATAGACTCAAGAACTCATCTGCTAAAGAGAAGTGATTTACACCAACCTTCTGGATCAATCACTATCCATCATGAATGATCCTATGGTAGGAAGCATTTTATGATTAATAATATTATTCTGTCTTAAATTTTTCAACTCTTGAAAATATGAATTATCATTACCATTAACTCAAAGGATGTATCACAGGACACTAATATACACATATATGATAGAGAAAAATAATCCATTTCATGATATTATTAAAATTATATTTTTGCCCTAGAAGTGTATTACAAGTGTCAGCCAATTCTGCTTCTAGGGCACATATTTCTAACAATCTCCACTTTGGTACAACTAAAGCCCAATCTGGCTACAAGTCTATATTCCATTTTCTCAAGATGGGCCTTCGATCGTTTCTGTTGGTCCAACGAGCTTTGTAATGCGGTTGTCCACATTGTTTGTGAGTCAACATCTTACTTGACCTCGACGTAACCACTTCTCGATGCGTAAATCGCGATAAGGTGGTATCCTCCGCCCTCAAATGTCTTGATTTCTGGTGAAACCTCCGGCCCTTACAAGATACTATGCCCATTATGTCGCAGTATAGAGAATGAATTTGGATGGCGTTACTCCAATTCATGCAGCAAAACTTCATTAACTAGAATCTCCCTTCTGCAGTCTCTATGTACGCGATATATTCTCTTCATGGTTGGGGAATCTCGCTATCACAATTTGGCTTAAAACTCTTTCAGCGATTCACACACCATATGCACACAAACATGACTCCAGATGTCGACTTTTGATCATTTATATCGGACATGAAATCCAGTTGTATGTATCCCGGACGGTGAGTTCTCCTTACCAAAGATCCAAATCATATTCGTAAGTTCTGCTCAAGTACCTTAAGGATACATTTCAAGAAGTTCCCAGGGCTTCCTTCACCTAGTATGTTGACTGATATCTACTTGTTGACACTCACTACATGGGCTTAATAGTCAGTGTGTACAATAGTTATGCCATACATGAGGCTTCACATATGCGAAGCAGTAAGGATCTGTACTCATGCATTTATCCTCAAGTGTGCTCGGGCACATCTTCTTGGATAGGTGGACATACTATGTGCTGTAAGCGATATTAATCTCCTCTTAGAGGTTTTCCCATACTAAAACCTTCTTTATTACTCCTCTATGTAATCTTCTGTTGAAAGTCCTAGCATCCTATTCGGTCTATCCTATAGACTCTTAAATTCCTAGAATAAAGATGCTTCATCTAGGTCCTTTCAGAAGAAGTCCCTTGGAACAACCATAATTGACTGTTTGTCATCATCGGGAAATAGTTCATTCCCAATAAGGAGGATGTCATTCGTTAGTACGAGGAAGACCAGCACTCCCACCATCTGTCTCTTTGAATACAACAGTTTCTCTATCATCTTTTTGATGAAATCAAACGATTTTGATCAATAATTGATGAGTGTTACCTCGAGATGCTTTGTTGCCATATATGAACCTTTGCCACTTGCAACTTATGATCAATATCATTGATGTGAACACCCTAGCGACGTGTCTCCATTAATAGCATATTTCTCTTCTCAGAATAACATTCAAGAACTACAATTTTCTACGTCCAATTTGATCTTATTTATTAATCAAGAATAGGCACGTGCAACGGCAAAATATCGCGGATGTTATATTTTTAGCGCATAGCACTGGAGAAAAGGTACCTGATCTCTTAGAGAACGAGGGCACTGAGCGTGACCACCTCGAGTAGTCATTAGGGAGTCTACCTTCTCGTCAATGACTGACTCGATGCTGCAGTAGTGTGTCTGGTTCTTTGACCTGAGATGCATCGGTAGTTTACCTTGAGGGTGTTATAGTTTGACTACACCATTACTCAGTCTCCTAGCCATTCAGAATTCTGAGGTGTATGTTGGCTATAGCATGTTCATTATAGCAACTGGATAGCATCAAGATGGAATCTATCTACCTTAGTGGTAAAGGAGCAGCCCTATGATGATCATGAGAATCAAGTCCAGAAGTTCATGGCCATGGCAGAGTGAAATAATAGAAAGAGTTTCTATTTAGGTTTTCACATTGGACTTGAATCGAATGATTACATCATATGATAGAGACTAGGGTTTGACGAGTTCACCTTAACCCTAATCTGATCGGGGCTCAAGATAGAAGAACTTAATCACACAGGTAGCTGCACCAAGAGGTTCGCATTCAGCTCTGATGGGTTGCCACCATATACTACTTGGTGTCACTGGTGGATTTTGGGAGCAATTAGAATGATTTAGATGATCGATCATTCTAGCTGTTCGAATCAGAAGAGTTCTGATCCATCGAAAGGAGTTTCGATGATGTCGATGATAGAGATCATGACATATCCCATTACCATACAGAACTGAACCTAACTGGGTCACACAAACAAGGGTTTGAATCTGGTGATCATCAATTGAACTGATCCAGTTCAATTGATCTGAATGAGATTCAATTAGGTTCAAGAAAATCGTGCTAGCACTCGATTGAACCTAACGTTCTTCTTTTACTATCATAAATAGTTGTCCTGACTGAGCCAAAGGAGTTTGTGCTCGATCAAAGGCCTTCACTTTATCTGACTAGAGCTTGTCCAAGTCAGAAAAGGTTGTCTTATTTTGTTAGACATCACCTACCATTTTTGGTCGCCTGCCATTTCTCGTCCTTTGACTTTCGTCAAAAGTTGACCTTTGACTGGTCAAATATTGACCATTGACACTTTGACTTCTGTCCACGTATCACGCACCTATTGGAGAGCTAGTGGGGGCCTGTCCCCCTGCCAGAACATGGCAAGGAGGAGGGCGCATGCCACCCTTGGCGTGTGCCCAAGTTGGAGGCGCCCAGGAGTCCCTATTGGACAGGGACTCCATCTTCTTTTTGGATTCTGATTAGAGTTCTCCTAAGAACCAACTTTGACTGATCTTAGGCACCCTCTAAGGAGAAATCCAGGAGACTCTATTTTCACCAATTAGATTTAGATTTGATTTCACAAAGAGTTATGATTGGTTGAAAAGAAGAGGAGTTGGATCACAGACAGTCTATAAATAAGACCCTATGCCCAACTCAAAATATAATTGAAAAATTAGAATCCCATGCCCCAAGGCTGCCTCTCCCCTCTTTCTCCATGCCAAACCCACCTTCTCCCTCTCCTCTCCACGTCCAAAAGTATTTTGGACCTTGGTTGGTGCAATCCAGATGAGAGAAAGGTGACTGAAAGCTAGAAGGCTGCGCTGCTGCAAAGGACAACTGCTGATCTTCAAAAGGAGTTTTGAAGATCTTTCAAATCAGATCTAGATCTGATTTTTGGAGACTTGATAGAGAATAAGAGGATCTCTAGATCCAACCTGAGTGGATATTGGTAGAGGCCAGAAACTTGCGTGGCTAGATCCAGAATCTTCCGCTGCTCACAGGATCATCATCGGGTAATAGGATTACCCACTTTAAGGTAAATTAAATTTAATTTAATTTATCTAATTTTATTTTAATTATTAAAATAATAAGAATCCGATCTAAAACATCCCAGATTTGATTTAGATGAAAGAAAACTTTTTTTGAAATATATCTCTTGATCTGATCAGATCTGAATGAACCTGGTCCGAAAAATCAGGATTTTTCATCACTCAATTTGAATGAAGTCATCCTGACCATCGTTGGATCCAATATATATCAGGTCACTTTTCTGCTTTATTTGGATTTCTTGCTGTAAGAGATTTTTTATGGATGTCAAAGGGCTTCAAGCCTCTTTCTTCCCTATCTTTGTGGTCTCTCAAGCCTTTTTAGCTTTCAGGTTAGTCTTTTTCCCCCTTTTGCTTTCTTCCTTTTGATTCGTTCTTCGCCATTATCAATGGTAAATAGTAGTAGGAAGGGTAAGGCTAGGGTTGATGAAAATAGGTGATGCATGCTAATTTATAGCTATGGCAAGTGCACCAGTCGATCAAGTAATAAAGTGAATGAGTAGAGTATCATCCCTAGAGGATTGGAAAATAAGTACTGAAAAGCTCTTTCCTATGCTTTATTTAGAAGATTGATTTATGAGAATAAGAAATTAAAGAAAATAAAGAAAATAAAAAAAATAATTAAAAGTTTTTAATTAAATAGAGAGAGTGTAAATTATTTGGGTTTTAAACTCAAGAGCAATGGATTACTAAGGCAATCGGTTCACCAACTCAGTCAATACAATATTCGGATTTTTAGATTAATTTTATTTCATGTGACGGTGGAGTCTTCTAATTTATTCATGACCCTTTGATCCAAGCATAGCAAAACTATTAATATTTATTAATTACCCTTTGGTTCAGGTATAATTTAAATAAATATTAATGCATTAGATTTTGTGAAATCCTCTAATTAAAATACGCTGCATCCAAAGCGCACTAAAATTCCTGCATGCATATGAATTCTAATTTGATTCATAATACAAGGTATATAATCAAGAAGCATTAACATAGATGTACTTGGTCCGTAACATCTATGTTCATCAGATCAATTAGAAGATGGCCAGTAATCTAAAAGCATTAAGATCAGATTTATATACTCCTCATGAATAAAATTTAAAAATAAATCATACTGAATATTGCATCAAAAGAGTGGCTATACCTTAGCCTTAGTAAAAGAAAATTTAGTTCATGATAACAAATTTAAAAATAGCAAATAAAATAAAAAGCATAGAGAAATTAGACTGTTTGATTGCTGAAATTGATTATCTACTGCTCTTGATGTGGAGAACTTGGTGAAGAAGAAGATGCTCCTTGATCGATGTCTTGATTATT
Organism: Cocos nucifera; assembly: GCA_006176705.1. NCBI lineage: Eukaryota > Viridiplantae > Streptophyta > Magnoliopsida > Arecales > Arecaceae > Cocos > Cocos nucifera. The sequence continues at coordinate 43,319 of QRFJ01005427.1, read as the reverse complement.
GAAAAAAATCAAAAATCTCTTTTTTATTTCTCACAAATTACTCTTCTCTTTCTACCTCTCTCCTCTCTTTTTCTCTCTCTCTCTCTCTTTTTCTATTTCTCTCTTTCTATTTCTCTCTTTCTCCCTGTCTCTCTCTCCGTCTCTCTCTCTGATTTTTTTCACGACAACAAACTCTTTTTATAGATAAAGAGTTTGATTTCCCCCAAAATCCATCAAAAACTAGGTTTAAGACTTCCAAAACAACTCAAATTAAGATCTGGATAATTCTGGCCGTTAGATGTTGATCAGATGGTCCAAAAACCACTCAAAAATCCTTTAAAATAACCCAGATCAAGTCGAATTTAATGCCACCAATTGGATCAACCGTTGGATCAAATCTAGGCCATCCGATCGCGTTGAAATAAGCCTTCTGATCTTTAGTTTAATGTTGGGATGAATCTCAGTCATTGGATCTCGATCGGGAGCTGTGGATGCCGTCCATCAGCACCTTTTCGACTATCTGATCAAGCTTCAATGAAAAGCGCCTGTTGGATCAGCCAAAATTCCTAAATTGCCCTCCATGGACCATGCACGAGCTCGGTATTGCGTGGACCGCCACATTCTTCAACCAATTGGAGTGCGCCTCTTGCTGTGAAATTCTCAAAATATCCTCCAGATGGTCCATCGTGCGCCGCGAAAAATGCTGACGTCATCCTGACTTCAACGTTGCATCGGTGATTTTTTTTTTTAAAATTCAATTTTGGGCTCATTTAAAGTCCATTTTGCCTGAAATTTATTTCATCTAAACTAGAAAAATAAGATCTTTACATTGGTGGCCTTCTTTCCTGCATAAGATTAATAAAAGTATCAATTTCTAAAGAAATAAATTAATTTATTTTATAATTTAATACTTTTATTAGTATATTTTTACCACTTATCACACCCTCCAACTTAGTCATTGCTAGTCTCTTAGCAATGTTTTATTTAATACCATGTTTTAATAAGATTATCCATCATAAAGATAAAATCTAGGATTAAAGGTCAAAAAGTTTAAAAAATACTGCTAACTAAGCATTGAGCTTCAGAAGCAAATTTTTCAGTCAATATAATTAAAAAAATTTCTTAGAGTACATCAATGATCTATAGCACTTGTGTTTGTGATGACTAACTTTAGCATTTCAGTATTAAATTAAAAGAACAAAAGTATCTTCTCTTATTACTTATTTTGGTCAATTTTCTATACATTCTCAATTTTATACTCATGAATTAAGGTAGCTTTCACACTACCCTTTCTTTTTCTTTTTCTTTTTTTAATTATTTTTTTTTACTGTGCTGAGCATCCTGGCCTTTCCTTCACCATTTTATGTGAATTTCCACACTTGACCTAGGTGCAGAGATTCAGTTACTAGGCTTTGGGTAATCCACATATACTCTGTCTTTTGCACTTTATTTATAGGCAGGTAGCTCTTTTCTTAAATTCAAATTTTTTTTTTGATTAGAATGTATATTAATTATCAATTTTCAGTGATAATTGAATCCTCAGTTGGCCTTATAATCAATACCTACTTTGCCTTGTTAGTGTGCATGTGCAATAAAAGATGCTAATAATCTTTTAATGACCTAAGTAGGCTGCTAAAAGTTGACCAACTAATCTACTTCTTTAACTCATTACATTTATTAGCAAATAATTCTATCTTTTATCACTTATCCAGTTTATCTTGCTCAAGATTTTCTTCTTGACACATGGTTTTTTTTTTTTAATTTTAATTATTCTACATTATCTTAAAGGAGAAAGAAAAATAAAGGGTGCAATAAAAGATAGGAAGGAATACACCTGATTTGGTTCAGTCTGGTTCTTTGGAGCTTTGAAATTTTGCTAGAGTTCTCATTGATTTTTCTCTGTAAAATTGAAAATACACACCAAAGCAGTAAAAGAGCAACCATAAATTACTGAAAAATAAAAAAAAAATAATCAAAATTAAAAAGAAAAGAAACAACCTATCTAGTAGTTCTGATTTATAGTCTTCAGCTTGACTTTTTTTGAGTTCTAAAGTGGATCAATCTGGTGCCACTTCAATTGGAATACTTTCATGTTTGATCGAATCCTCTTTCAATTTGACATTGCTCGCTTTTGTAGTCTCAAACCTATTTTCTACAGAATTCTCATATAATGGATTGTCAATAATGTCAATTAGAAAACAAGTTTGATTATCATCAATATATTTAGTATATTTGAAAATATTAAAAGTAACTTGTTCGTCTTGGACTCTAAGAATTAATTTTCCTTGTTGAACATCTATTAAAGCTCCTCCAGTAGCTAAAAAGGGTCTCCCTAAAATAAGGGGTATATCATAATCTTCTTTCATATCAAGAACAATAAAATCAACAGGAAAAATAAACTTGTTTACCTTTACCAAGACATCCTCCACTATACCTCTTGGATATTTAATGGATCTATCAGCTAATTGAAGAGTAATAGTGGTAGGCTTTGGTTCTCCTAGACCCAGCTTCCTGAAAATAGAAAAAGGCATGAGATTTATGCTTGCTCCTAAATCACATAAAACTTTATCAAAACTACAATCACCAATAATGCAGGGGATAGTAAAACTTCCTGGATCTTTTAACTTCTGTGGTAATTTATTTTGAAGTATTGCTAAGCATTCTTCATTCAAATTTATTCTCTCATGCTCCTTCAGCTTTTTCTTATTTGTTAAGATTTCTTTGAGAAACTTGGCATACCTGGGCATTTGAGTAATAGCATCTACAAAAGGAATATTAATATATAAATTCTTTAAAATTTTGAAAAAGTTAGAAAATTCCTTATCTGGATGCTGTATTTGTCTCTCTGGAATGGTAGTGGCGGCACGTAGGGCTTCACATTTGGATCAGCAAACCATATACCTGGAGACCATCCATCTGCTGGTTGTTTTGGTGACTGATGAATTTGAGTTGATGGTTCCTTATTTATAGTTGGCTCTTCAGTCTCTTTCTTTTGATGTAGCTCCTCTAACTTTGTACCACTTCTTAAGGTGATAGCATTGACTTGCTCCCTTGGATTGGTCTCCGTGTTGCTGGGCAAGGATCCCTGAGGTCTCTCAGAGATTATTTTAGCCATTTGATCTATTTGCATCTCCAAGTTTCGAATTGCTGCTGTTTGGTCCTGCCTAAGTTTGGCTTCCAAATTTTTTATAGTTGCTTCTTGGTTTTGCATAAATTTGACCATCAGCTCTTCCATGTTGGACTTCTTTTTAGGTACTTGAAATCTTGAGGGTGGCTGTTGTGCTGCATTTTGATTGCTCCATGAGAAATTTGGGTGCTGCCTCCACCCTTGATTGTATGTGTTAGAGTAGGGATTATTTTATTGCGGCCTGAAAAAATTTTCAATATAATTAGCTGTATCAGTTGTTTTAGCAAAAGGATTACCTGTTTGGCAATTGCTTGTATCATGTCCTCCTCCACACAGGTCATAAGTAATGCTCTGAATATGCATAGCTGTTCCCTTTAAGTTGTTGACTTCGGCTCTAAGGGCTACAATTTCAGCTAGTAAGGTTGGCACGCAATCTACTTCCTACACAGCTGCTAGTCTTTTTGGCATCATGCGCTCGGTCTGCCATTGATAGCTATTTGATGCCATCTCATCGATCAGATCGAAGGCTTCTTCCTCCATTTTTTGGTTAATGATTCCTCCTACTGCTGCATCAATCATAGAACGATTAGTAGGAGATAAACCATTATAGAAAGTTTGTATCTGAAGCCATACGAATAGTTGATGATGTGGACATCTCCTCAGTAATTCTTTGAAATGCTCCCAAGCCTCATATAGTGTCTCCATGTCCATCTGCATAAAGAAAGTAATATCGTTGCGCATCTTGGCAGTCTTGAAAGCTGAAAAGTACTTAGCTAAGAATTTTTGGGTTAGGACATCCCAAGTTGTAATAGAACCTACAAGAAGAGAATGAAGCCAACTCTTAGCTTTGTCTCGTAAAGAGAAAAAAAATAACCTTAATCTCATAGCATCATCCGACACCCCATTAATTTTAAAAGTATCGCAAAGTTCAAGAAAATTAGAAATATGGGCATTCGGATCATCATGCACGTATCCACTGAATTGGACAGTTGATTGAATCATCTGGATCATCGCCAATTTTATTTCAAAGTTGTTTGCTCGTACAGGTGGTCTCCTGATGCTCGAAGCTGCATCGACTACTGATGGTGTGATGTAATCATTTAATGGATGATGTACTGGTCGAATAGCTTCATGCTGTCCTTCAACCGCCATATCCAATCCTAGATTGATGTCATTAGGATCTTCAGCTGCCATATTTCTCTCTTGTTGTAGTCTTCTAATAGTCCTTTCAATTTCTGGATCTAGAGGTAGTAAGTTACTATGTCCAGTACGTGTCATGCACTAAATTTTTTTTTTTAATAATAAAAATTAAAAATAAATTTCTAAAGTAAAGCAAGGATCAAAATTTTAATATTATTTTAGACACAATCCCCGACAACGATGCCAAAAACTTGATGCATGCTAATTTATAGCTATGGCAAGTGCACCAGTCGATCAAGTAATAAAGTGAATGAGTAGAGTATCGTCCCTAGAGGATTGGAAAATAAGTACTGAAAAGCTCTTTCCTATGCTTTATTTAGAAGATTGATTTATGAGAATAAGAAATTAAAAAAAATAAAGAAAATAAAAAAATAATTAAAAGTTTTTAATTAAATAGAGAGAGTGTAAATTATTAGGATTTTAAACTCAAAAGCAATGGATTACTAAGGCAATCGATTCACCAACTCAGTCAATATAATATTCAGATTTTTAGATTAATTTTATTTCATGTGACGGTGGAGTCTCCTAATTTATTCACTATCATTTGGTCTAGGCATAGCAAAACTATTAATATTTATTAATTATCCTTTGGTCCAGGTGTAATTTAAATAAATATTAATACATTAGATTTTGTAAAACCTTCTAATTAAAATACGCTGCGTCCAAAGCACACTAAAATTTTCGCATGCATATGAATTCTAATTTGATTCATAATACAAGATATATAATCAAGAAAAATTAAGATAGATGTACTTGGTTCATAACATCTATGTTCATCAAATTAATCAGAAGATGGCCAGTAATCTAAAAGCATTAAGATCAGATTTATATACTCCTCATGAATAAAATTTAAAAATAAATCACACTGAATATTGCATCAAAAGAGTAGCTACACCTTAGCCTTAGTAAAAGAAAATTTAGTTCATGATAACAAATTTAAAAACAGTAAATAAAATAAAAAGCATAGAGAAATTAGACTGTTTGATTGCTGAAATTGATTGTCTGCTGCTCTTGATGTGGAGAACTTGGTGAAGAAGAAGATGCTCCTTGATCGATGTCTTGATTGTCGAAAAAAATTTAAAATCTCTTTTTTATTTCTCATAAATTACTCTTCTCTTTCTACCTCTCTCCTCTCTCTTTCTCTCTCTCTCTTTTTCTATTTCTCTCTTTCTCTCCATCTCTCTCTCTGTCTCTCTCTTTGATTTTTTTCACGACAACAAACTCTTTTTATAGATAAAGAGTTTGATTTCTCCTAAAATCCATCAAAAACTAGGTTTAAGACTCCTAAAATAACTCAAATTAAGATCTGGATAATTCTGGCCGTTAGATGTTGATCAGACGGTCCAAAAACCACTAAAAAACTCCTTAAAATAACCCAGATCAGGTCGGATTTAATTCCAGCCATTGGATCAATGATTGGATCGGCCATCCGATTGCATTGAAATAAGCCTTCTGATCTTTAGTTTAACGTCAGGATGAATCTCAGTCTTTGGATCTTGATCGGGAGCTACGGATGCCGTCTATCAGCGCCTTCTTTTTGGCCGTCTGATCAAGCTTCAGTGAAAACTGCTTGTTGGATCAGCCAGAATTTCCAAATTGCCCTCCATGGACCATGCACGAGCCCGGTGTTGCATGGACTGCCGCATTCTTTAGCCAATCGGAGTGCGCCTCTTGCTATGAAATTCTCGAAATACCCTCCAGATGGTCCATCGTGCACCGCAAAAAATGCTGACGTCATCCTGACTTCAGCGTTGCGTCGGCGGTTTTTTTTTTTTTTTTTGAAATTCAATTCTAGGCTCGTTTGAAGTCCGTTTTGCCTGAAATTTATTTCATCTGAACCAAAAAAATAAGATCTTCATATTGATGGCCTTTTTTCCTACATAAGATTAATAAAAATATCAATTTCTAAAGAAATAGATTAATTTATTTTATAATTTAATACTTTTATTAGTATATTTTTACCACTTAGCAATAGGCCTGTTGATAGAACATTCGATCCTTAACCCTCTTGAGGTAGTCGACCGATTGGTTCGATTGGCAATTTTCTTTTGGACCTGACAGTAGAGGTTTCCTCTTTGACCATGACCATTGTCATTCATCTCTAAGAGCAGTATCACATTCTAAAGCAATTTCAACCATTCATACCTGATTTGGATGGTCGGATGATTTGCCATCCTCTGGATCAAGTCACTTTCTATGTTGAAAATCTTTGGTCAGGTTTCCATTTTTTGATTCCAAAGTTCGCTCAGAATGTCTTGGACTACTACCGACTTTGTCCTTGTCACTATTGCCTTATTATGCCATATGGTCCTGACCATGCCTTAGATTTCTCTTTTCTAACCCTTTTTCGTCCTCCACCCCCATCCTAAGGCTGATGGTTGGTGGTTCTTTTCTCCAAGAAAAGGTCTATCTTTTATCACCGATCTTCATTCTTCCATCATGACCGAAAGACCTAGTTTTTCTTTATTTCTTCTTCCATGTCTTAGGGCTTTTGTTCCACTTGAAAGAATCCAAACATGAGTCTAAATGTGAATAGTCGGTCGATGCCATCGATAGAGAGGACTTTCTCTGACTGAAGGACATGGAAGTCCCTATACAGGAGGATTTGTTAATGGAGCAGGCTCAATATGATGCTGAACTTGGTCCGATGCCCACTATAGGTATAGTTTGATGTAGCTCTTTTAGTTTTTCATTTTTGTCCGACTTCAAACTTATAAATAAGTCATTTTGTCTTTGTTTGCAGCTATGTGGCCCATGATATGCAAATTTTGGTGGTTGATATCTGACAATTCACCACCAAGAAGAGGCCTATTTTCGATGTAGGGCCATCTCAAGTGCCAAAGAAGAGTTGGCCCGATACACCATTGGCAGTAGTGAGACAAACCGACATTCCACCGACCATTGTTCTTGAGAATGTCACTAAGATGATCGTTGCATTATCAACCTCAGTGATTCTTCCACCAGCCAAAGTCCTTCCGATAACTGAAGAGTCGGGTGATCGTGATGATGTCATAGTCGTTAAAGCACCAAATGCCAATATGGAGCCGATGGTATCTCGGGCTACTTCAATGCTCAAATTAGGATCGGCCAACCAGGGGCCGACTATATCTCGGATGCCTCCTACACCCAAATGGTTGTTGGCTCTAGTTGAGCAACCATCGACCCAGAGATGAGAGAAGGCGCTCCGACCTCTGCTGCTAGTGAAGCTCCAACTAACTCCATGGTGTTCTTTGACATTTGGATTTCCACTGGTAAGTCGGCCCTGGAGAACCCAAGGTTGGCCAATTGGCTTATTGAAGCTATCCTTCTCCTAACTAACAGGGAGAACAAGAAGAATCGGATGGTGTCCAAAATGTTTTCCTCCTTCTAACCTACAATCCTCAGCATAAGTTGGTTGGTACTTTCTAGTTGTCTTTTCTTTTGCCTATTTTCCTATAACTTGTTTTCTTCTTCTCTTTAGCTGGCACATAACATGTCTGCATTAGAGAAGGGTTATTGGTTGGTTGCAGACTTTTGTCGAGCTTGGTTCAAAAAATTTTGACCGCAAATGCCGAGAAGGCCACTGCTCTTGAATGTCTCTAGGCAACAAGTGAGTAGGAGAAAGCGATAGCAAAGCGAGGGAAAAAACAAGAAGAGAAAATCTTTTACATGAAAGCTGAGTTGGAATCGGACCACATCAAATTAGAGTCAACACAGCAGACCATCAAGTTTCAAAAGTCCTGGATCAAAAAGGAAAAGCATGAGGTCAATCAACATTTGAAGGAACATGATGGCTACACCAAAGAACTAGAGGAAGAATGGAGGAAGCATTGGGCTGCCGAAGCAAGGTTGGCACAAGTTGAAGTAGAGTCGGCATCCATTAAGGAGGAGGCGAAGTCAGCTCAAGAAGCTCTCAATTGGGTATGGGAGCAAGCCATCGAAGATTACAAGAACTCAGAGGATTTCAAGAGTGAGATCCTTGAGGGTGGCAATGTATCATACTAGGTTGGCTATGAGGATGGTAGGGATGCGGTCGGAAAGCTTTACCCGAAGCTAGACTTGAGCTACATTACCATCCCGAGAGCTAAAGGTAGGGTAGAGGAGGAACCGACTAAAGGAGCAGCTGATCCAATTAAAGAAGCTGAGCCGGCTATTGTGGAAATCACCCCAACTGCTAAGGATGTTGCACCAGCATCGATTGAAGTAGAGCCAGCCATTATCGAAGGCTAGAAGACCAAAGTTGCGATGGCTACTGACATTGGGGAGGAAGAGACCGAGTGGTGATCGACGTAGATATGACAGGCTCTTCCCTTTTTATTGCTGGTCAATGGTCCAGTTTTGTAATCGGGCCTTGGCCTAGTTTCAGAATCCTTCTGTTCATGAAGAAAACTTTTTCTAAGTGTTGAACTTCTTTGTTTTTTTGCTATAGATAATTGTTATCAATTTATCTGAATGTCAATCGGTAGTCAAATATCAATATATATCCCAAATGTCAATTGATAGTTGTGGTCATAGAATTTGCCTATTAATCAGGTATAAACTTTAAAGTATAAATTTTTTAAGTATTTGATAGATAGGGTTTAGCCGAATATCCTTTGATTGACCGGAGTCAAGTTGGTATATTTCTTGCTTGACTGGAGTCGAGTCAGTACAAGACTCCTCTCAACCATAGTTGAGTCAACATAATATTCTGTCCAACTATAAATGAGTCGGCATTTTATTTCACTCAACTGTAGCCAAGTTAGTACACATTCTAGATGATGGGTTGTCGATCAGTTATCATTTTGTCAATAATTGAATATCCAAGAGAAATTGCAATCCAATCATTTCATTTCAAATGTGTCATATATATGGACAACTTCATTGATAATATATTTTCAAGTTGTCGACATTCCATGTCCATGGGATAGTCATTCTATTGAGAGTCTCTAGTTGGTATGCGCTCGAATGAAGGATTTCTATCACCCTGTAGGGTCCTTCTCAGTTTGGAGATAATTTTTCTTGGTCCAAAAATTTTGAAACTTTTGCCTTCCTCAAGACTAAGTCTCCAAGAAGAAAAACCTTTGGCTTGACCCTCACATTGTAATATCGATGACTCTTTGTCAGTATATGGCCATCCAAATTTGAGCTTGCTGTCGAACCTTAGGGAGCAAGTCCAAGTTGGCTCTTCAACATTCGGAGTTCCTCGGCTCTACATATTGTTCGACTCTCATCGATTGCAATCCAATCTCTAATAGAATCACTACTTCCATCCCATAGGCTAGGTTGAATGGTGATTCTCCTATTGGGATGCAAGGAGTTGTCCAATATGCCCATAAGACTGAATATAGTTCCTCCACATAGAAGCCTTTAGCTTCATTCAATCGGGTCTTGAGACCATGTAAGATCATCTGGTTTGTCGCTTATGTTTCAATGTCTGATTATGGATGGCCAATAGAGGTGAGTTTATGCGCAATATGAAACTTCGCATAAAACTTTCTAAAGTTTTGATTGTCAAATTGTCAGCCATTATCAATGATAATGGTATGCAGCAATCCGAATCTACATATGATAGACTTTTGAATGAAGTCTTCCATGTTGCCTTCCATGATCTATGCCAGGGGTTCGGTTTCTACCCACTTGTTAAAGTAATCTATGGCAACCATCAAAATTTTTTTTTGACTAGATCCTAGAGGGAAGGAATCAAGTATGTGAATTTTTCATTATGTGCATAGCCATGGCATGATGATCGGTGTCAATTGGCTAGCAAGTTGTGCTATATGTTAGCATATTTTTGACATGGTTTGCACCTCCAAATGAACTCAGCCACATCATTCTTCATGGTGGGCTAGTAGTATCCTCATCGCAAAATTTTGTAGGTCAATGACCTACACCCTAAGTGATTTTCGCAAATTTTTTAATGAACTTCTCGAAGAACATAGTCTATATCAACAGGTCCCAAGCATTTGAGTAGTGGAACGAAGAACGATCCTTTGTAGAGTTGTTCATTCATCAAGATATACTATGAGGTTGTCCACCTTAGGCATTTGGCCTCTAAAGGATCCCTAGATAAAGTCCCATCGATTAGGTATTGGATGATTGAATCTATCCAGCTTGGTTCATCATTTATTTGCAGCACTTCGTCGACCTTGTTGATACTTGACTGCTCAAGATATTTGATGAATGTTCGATTGAGTAAGTTGGAAGAAGTTGTAGTGAGTTGAGAAAGTGCATTGGCTCGGGCATTTCCATCCTTAGAATATGAAAGATCTCAAAATACTTGAAGATTGGTGTGAGATCTTTCTGTTAGATATATGTGCCCTAGAAGTCAGAATTGGCTGACACTTGTAATACACTTCTAAGGGCAAAATTGTAATTTTGACTATAATTAATGAAATGGGTTATTTTCTATCACACATGTGTATTTAGTGTCTGTGATACATCCTTTGAGTTAATGGTAATGATAATTCATATTTTCAAGAGTCAAAAATTTAAGACATGAATAATCATTATTAACTCATAAACAGCTCCCGACCATAGGATCATCACGAGGATGGTGATTGATCCGGAAGGTTGGTGTACGATCGCTTCTCTTTAGTAGATGAATCTTGAGTCTACGGTGTGGAGACATCGGAGCGAGAGTACAGGTACTCGTTAGAGAACGAGGGCACTGAGCGTGACCACCTCGAGTAGTCATTAGGAAGTCTACCTTCTCGTCAATGACTGACTCGATGCTGCAGTAGTGTGTCTGGTTCTTTGACCTGAGATGCATCGGCAGTTCACCTTGAGGGTGTTATAGTTTGACTACACCATTACTCGGTCTCCTAGCCATATGGAACCCTGAGGTGTATGTTGGCTATAGTGACATGTTCATTGTAGGAACTGGATTGCATCAAGATGGGATCTATCTACCTCGGTGGTAGAGGAGTAGCCCTATGATGATCATGAGAATCAAGTCCAGAAGCCCATGGCCATGGTAGAGTGAAATAATAGAAAGAGTTTCTATTTAGATTTTCACATTGGACTCGAATCGAATGATTACATCATATGACAGAGACTAGGGTTTGACGAGTTCACCTTAACCCTAATCTGATCGGGGCTCAAGATAGAAGAACTTAATCACACAGGTAGCTGCACCAAGAGGTTCGCATTCAGCTCTGATGGGTTGCCACCATATACTGCTAGGTGTCACTGGTGGATTTTGGGAGCAATTAGAATGATTTAGATGATCGATCATTCTAGCTGTTCGAATCAGAAGAGTTCTGATCCATCGAAAGGAGTTTCGATGATGTCTATGATAGAGATCATGACATATCCCATTACCATACAGAACTGAACCTAACTGGGTCACACAAACAAGGGTTTGAATCTGGTGATCATCAATTGAACTGATCTAGTTCAATTGATCTGAATGAGATTCAATTAGGTTCAAGGAAATCGTGCTAGCACTCGATTGAACCTAACGTTCTTCTTTTACTATCATAAATAAGTTGTCCTGACTGAGCCAAAGGAGTTTGTGCTCAATCAGAGGCCTTCATATGGTCTGACTGGAGGTTGTCCAAGTCAGAATAGGTTGTCTTATTTGTAAGACATTACCTGCCATTTTTGGTCACCTGCCATTTCTTGTTCTTTGACTTTGGTCAAAAGTCTACCTTTGACTGGTCAAACGTTGACCATTGACCCTTTGACTTTTGACCACATGTCATGCACCTATTGGAGAGCTGGTGGGGGCCTGTCCCCCTGCCAGAACCTGGCAAGGAGAAGGGCGCACGCCAAGGGTGGCGTGAGCCCAAGTAGGAGGCGCCTAGGAGTCCTTGTTGGACAAGGACTCCACCTCCCTTTTGGATTCCAATCAGAGTTCTACTAAGAATCCAGTTTGACTGGTCTTAGGCACCCTCTAAGGAGGAATCCAGGGGTCTCTATTCCAACCAATCAGATTTAGATCTGATTTCACAAAGGGTTGTGATTGGTTGAGAGGAAGAGGAGTTGGATCACAAGAGGTCTATAAATAAGACCCTGCGCCCAACCCTAATTCCAATGCTATTAGATACGCCCCAAGGCTGCCTCTCCCCTCCTTCTCCACACCATAGTCTCTTCTCCTCTTGCTCTCCACGTCCAAAAGGTGTTTTGGACTTAGTTTGGTGCGATTCAGATCAAGGAAAGGCGATCAAAAGCAAGAAGGCTGCGCTGCTGCAAAAGGACGACTGCAGATCTTCAAAAGAGTTTTGAAGATCCTCCAGATCAGATCCAGATCTGATTTTTGGAGGTGTGATAGAGAAGAAGAGGATCTCCAGATCCAACCCGAGTGGATACCGGTAGAGGCCAGGCGCTTGCGTGGCTAAGATCCAGAACCTTCCGCTGCAATCAGGATCATCTACAGGGTAATAGGATTACCCAAATCAGGTAAATTAAATTTGATTTAATTTATCTTGTTTTATTTTATTTATTAAAATAATAAGAATCAGATCTGAAAACATATCAAGATCTGATTGAGATCAAGAGAAAATTTTTGAAATATATCTCTTGATCTAATCAGATCTGGACGAACCTGGACCGGGAAATCAGGATTTCCCTTCAACTGGTATCAGAGCCATGGTTCTAGAATTGTTTAGATCTAATTTTAATTTTATTTTAATTAGAAAATAAAGTGATTTCAGATGTCACATGAGATGTGATCAGATCTGAAATCAAAAAAAATTAAAATTAAATGATTTGGATCTAAGAACATGAAGATATGCATGACTAGTTCTAGAATAGAATAGTTCTATAGAATAGTTTTGCATGTCTTTGATTTAATATGATTAAATCATATTTTAGATCTTCTTATTTACTATTTTCTGATATTATAAGTGTTATAATAACATCTGATAAACAGCAAATAAAAATTATTTAATTTTAAATATCATATGAGATATGATAGATGCATGACTAGACTAATTGTAGAATAGTTCTACATAATTGTCTAGATTAGAATTTATTTTGATTAGATCAATTTAAATCTAATTTTTTAGATTATTATGTGATAATTTAGATCTGAAAATATGCATGAATTGATACATGAGATGTATGCAAAATATGCCTTGATTAGATCTAAATTTGTATATGAGATATATGATATAGATCTATAACTGTTTTGTAGATTTACATGTTCCTGATTAAGGCGTTCCTCTTGGCCGTCCGGTCATAAGAACGAAGAAGGGTTTAAAGGCCCTCTCTTCCCATTCGATGGGGTGTTCTTATGACGTGTAGGGGTGCTGCGTGTTCGTCCTTAATCAGAAACCCAAAACTTACTTTCTGCAAAACCCTAGATCCTGAAACCCTAGGATTTATTGTGCATATTTTGTTTATGAACCCAACTTAATTAAGAATTAAGTTTATGGAATATTAATTAGGTCTAAAATTGAGAATTTCAGATCTAAGACATATTCATAATACTGGGTTCGGGCTTGGGTAGCTCAATTAGGTCTAAGCGGTTGATCAAACCGAATCAAGAGTTGGTTAGATGGGATCAACAATGCTTAAATTGACCAGCCTAATAGGATTAAGTCTGGGTCAAGATCGAGTCACGATCAAGCAAGACCTAATTAGGCTCAGAGGTTAGAGTCTGGATTGTAGGCTAACCCAATTGGTTCTGACTCAACAATTTGGTGTCTAAGGTAAGTTTGGCACAGACGACCGACTGGTTTTTAATTGGAAGCTACTCGACCTGAATGCGTTCTTGTGCGAGTTAACGGCATATTCCTTCCACCGGTCTCACTTACCTGGCCATATCTGTTGACACAGTTCTGATCTGAGGTGGTCAATAATCCGAGCTGACCCATGCCACTAGGTTAGTCATAATTGTTATGACTAAGCCAAGTCTAGTTTAATGAGACCTGAATCAATTCTCCCTAAGAAAAGATTAAGTCCGAGGTCTTCCACCATTGTAGACATGCGGGCCCTTCCCGGGGTTGATTGTTCTCGGCTGGATACAGTGGCTCAGTTGCACCGGGAAGACGCAACCATGTCTATTAGGCATTGGATGCTATGGGCTGGAGGATGAGTTGGGCTCAATATTTCCGGATACGGTGAGAGACCCAATTAGGAACCCAGTCTATGCAAATGGTGGGTCTGACTTAACTAAGGAGTGGATCAATATTCTGGATACGGTGAGATCCATGAATTAGAGACCAAGTTTGGGTGCACCATGATTAGAGAATCATTGAACAAGAGTTGTTCACTCATTGGCTAACCCATCACCAATAACTGTTAGGTGAGGTGATGAGTCAGTTGGTGAGACCGCACCACCCACTAGAAATCATCAATCACGGAGATTTTCGCATCTCTACAAAGAGGGAGTGTAGGGATCCGAGAAAATAGTGGGAGCTAATTTGTTTAAAAATAAAATCCCTAAACAAATTGGTCAAGTCAAAATTACAGTATCTAACTAGAATCTTTGACTCTCTACAGGAAAATGTCTGCATCCAACCCACTGGCACGTATCCTAGACACACATAGACTGACTGGACCCAATTATAAAGATTGGCTCAGGAACTACAAAATTGTTTTGGGTTCAGAGAAGTTAACACATGTTTTGGACCAGGACCCTCCCACCTTACCAGCTCGTCCATCCACTGAACAGAGAGCGTCTCTGGAAAAATGGATTGACGAAGACAATAAGGCCAGATACTACATGTTGGGCTCGATGTCTGATGAGCTCCAGCGCCAACATGAAGATATCGGGACTGCTCGCCAAATGTTGGCTCACCTACAGGAGATGTTTGGTGAACAGAGTCGCGCAGCCAAATATCAAGTCACGAAATGACTTTTTAAGGCTAAGATGCATGATGGGCAGTCAGTCCAAGATCACTGTCTGACAATGATCAAGGACATGGAAGAGCTTGAGAAGCTCGGTGTGAAGTTGGACTTGGATTTGCAGAACGATATTATTCTGCAATCCTTGACTGATGCATATGGGCAATTCATCATGAATTACCACATGCATAAACTTCAAAATTCCTTGGCCGAGTTGATGAATATGCTGGTTACCGCTGAGCTTTCTATGAAAGGTTCTAAAGGCTCAGTTCTTGCTATGGAACGGACTTCTTCCAAAAGAAAGTCTTATGGAAAGAAAAAGAAGTCTGTGAAAAAGCAAAAGGTAGAAGGATCAAAGAAGAAGAAGGCAGAACCGAAGAAGAAGGTCGATGGCAAAGGAAAGTGTTTCCATTGCAACAGCGACGGCCATTGGAAGCGGAACTGCCCTACTTACCTGGCCACCCTAAAGAACAAGAAGGAAGGTCCTTCTGGAGGTATGCTCGTTATTGAGTCTAACCTTACGGTTTCTTCTGCATCCAGTTGGGTGCTTGACTCTGGTTCTAGTGCTCATCTGTGCACTTCTATGCAGGGTCTTGAGGATAGCAGGAGGCTGAGGGATGGAGACATGATCCTACGCGTCGATAATGGAGCAAGAGTTGCTGCAGTAGCCGTGGGAACATACCCTCTGCGATTACCATCTGGTTTAGACTTAGTTTTAAAAGACTGTTATTATGTGCCTGCAGCTAGCAGGAATTTGATTTCTATTTCATGCTTAGCACAAGAAGGTTATGTGATCACCTTCTTTAAGGACCATTGTAACATTCTTTATGAAAGAAATAAAATTGCAAATGGTTTCCTTGTTAATGGTCTTTATCAGTTGCATATTGATGTACCTGTTTTAACTATCGAGCAAAACGTGAATGCCAAACGACCTAGGGATAGTCCAAACGACAGATATCTATGGCACCTGAGATTAGGTCATATAGCAGAAGATAGGATTAACAAATTGGAGAAAAATGGGCTATTGAGTCCATTGACTTTTGAGTCATATCCAACTTGTGAATCTTGTCTTCAAGGCAAAATGACTAAACTCCCTTTTGTTGGACATGGGGAGAGGGCCACAGATCTCCTTGCCCTAGTACATACTGATGTGTGCGGCCCATTCGATGTGCCGGCTAGAGGCAATTTTGTCTACTTCATTACCTTTACCGATGATCTGTCTAGGTATGGGTATGTGTATCTTATGAGACATAAGTCTGAAGCCTTTGAAAAGTTCAAAGAATTCAGACATGAAGTAGAAAAACAAACTGGAAAACCCATTAAGGTTCTTCGATCAGATCGAGGAGGTGAATACCTTAGCCGAGGAATTCCTAGACTATCTTAAGGAAAATGGCATAGTCTCTCAATGGACTCCACCAGGAACACCTCAACTCAACGGGGTTTCAGAACGGAGAAATCGGACTCTATTGGATATGGTTCGATCCATGATGAGCTTCACAGACCTCCCAGATTTTCTTTGGGGACATTCATTATTAACTTCAATCTATTTACTGAATAGGGTTCCCTCTAAAACCGTTCCTACCACACCGTATGAGATATGGCACGGTAAGAAACCAAGTCTGAGTCATCTCAGAATTTGGGGTTGTCCGGCTTATGTCAAAAGACAACAAGCGGACAAGTTAGAGTTTAGGTCCTTTAGAGCTCGATTCATAGGATATCCTAAAGAGTCATTAGGATACTATTTCTACATTCCAGAAGACCACAATGTGATTGTGAGTCGACATGCCATATTTCTTGAAAAATAGTTTATTCAAGATAGTGGCATTGGAAAGCAGATTAAGCTTGATGAGAAAGTCTCACAAGCAGAAAGAGCTAAGGACCAAGTGGAACCAAATCAGGTTGAGCCAATAAGAACACTACCTCCTCCACCTCGTAGATCGGAAAGAGTTTCCCGTCCCCCTGAAAGATACTTAGGTATTATTTCAGAGGATGTAGAGGAAATGTTCCTCATAGGTAATGGTGCTCATGGTGATGATCCCAAAACCTACAACGAGGCGATATCAGATATCGACTCCGAGAAATGGCTTGAGGCAATGAAGTCAGAGATCGACTCGATGCACTCAAACCAAGTCTGGACCTTGGTAGATCCACCAGAAGGTATAGTACCTATTGGGTGTAAATGGATCTTCAAGAGAAAGATTGGTGCAGATGGGAATGTGGAGACATTCAAGGCTAGACTGGTGGCAAAAGGTTATAGTCAACGTGAAGGCATTGACTATCAGGATACCTTTTCCCCGGTAGCTATGCTAAAATCCATCCGCACATTGCTTGCCGTTGCAGCCTATTTCGATTATGAAATATGGCAAATGGACGTGAAAACGGCATTCCTAAATGGATATCTTGAGGAAGATATCTATATGGAACAGCCGCTAGGTTTCACATCCAGTGATACTGATCACAAGGTTTGCAAGCTGCAAAGGTCCATATATGGACTTAAGCAAGCATCTCGGAGCTGGAACACTCGTTTCAATGATGTGATCAAAAAGTTTGGTTTCATCAAAAATGAAGAGGAACCATGTGTTTTCAAAAGGGTCAGTGGGAGCGCTGTTGTCTTCCTCGTATTGTACGTGGATGACATCCTCCTTATTGGGAATGATATTCCCATGTTGACATCAGTCAAGATGTGGTTGTCTAAGGAATTCTCCATGAAAGACCTAGGTGAAGCATCCTTTATTCTAGGAATTAAGGTCTATAGGGATAGACCGAATAGGATGCTAGGACTTTCACAGAAAATGTACATAGAGGAAGTACTAAAGAGGTTTAGTATGGAAAACTCTAAGAGGGGATTAATACCCTTCAGACATGGTATTCATCTTTCCAAGAAGATGTGCCCCAGCACACCTGAGGAAATAGAACGCATGAGCAAGATCCCTTATGCTTCTGCAATAGGGAGCCTCATGTATGCCATGCTATGTACACGACCTGATATAGCCCATGCTGTGAGTGTCACAAGCAGATATCAGTCAAATCCAGGTGAAGAACACTGGACTTCTGTGAAATGTATCCTTAAGTACTTGAGAAGAACTAAGGATATGATGTTGGTCTTTGGTAATGGAGAACTCCAAGTTCAGGGATACACAGACTCGGACTTCATGTCCGATATAGATGATCGAAAGTCGACATCTGGAAGTCTGTTTGTGTGCAATGGTGGAGCTGTCAGCTGGAAGAGTTCCAAGCAAACTGTGATAGCAGATTCCACCATGGAAGCAGAATATATAGCTGCATCAGAGGCTGCAAAGGAAGCGTTCTGGTACAAGAAGTTTGCTGCAGAAATTGGAGTAATGCCATCAGATGCCATTCCTCTTTACTGCGACAACAATGGCGCCATAGCCCTTGCTAAGGAGCCGAGGTCTCACCAGAAGTCCAAGCACATTGAGCGGCGATATCATCTCATCCGCGATTACCTTGAGAAAGGTTACGTTGAGGTCAAGAGAGTCAACTCCGCAGATAATGTGGCAGACCCACTTACAAAGCCGTTGGGCCAGCAGAAGATCGAAGCCCACCTTGAGAAGATGGGACTTAGACTTGTAGCCAATTGGCTTTAGGACAAGTGGGAGATTGTTAGATATATGTGCCCTAGAAGCCAGAATTGGCTGACACTTGTAATACACTTCTAGGGGCAAAATTGTAATTTTGACTATAATTAATGAAATGGGTTATTTTCTATCACACATGTGTATTTAGTGTCTGTGATACATCCTTTGAGTTAATGGTAATGATAATTCATATTTTCAAGAGTTGAAAATTTAAGACATGAATAATCATTATTAACTCATAAACAGCTCCCGACCATAGGATCATCACGAGGATGGTGATTGATCCGGAAGGTTGGTGTACGATCGCTTCTCTTTAGTAGATGAGTCTTGAGTCTACGGTGTGGAGACACCGGAGCGAGAGTACAGGTACTCGTTAGAGAACGAGGGCACTGAGCGTGACCACCTCGAGTAGTCATTAGGGAAGTCTACCTTCTCGTCAATGACTGACTCGATGCTGCAGTAGTGTGTCTGGTTCTTTGACCTGAGATGCATCGGCAGTTCACCTTGAGGGTGTTATAGTTTGACTACACCATTACTCGGTCTCCTAGCCATATGGAACCCTGAGGTGTATGTTGGCTGTGACATGTTCATTGTAGGAACTGGATTGCATCAAGATGGGATCTATCTACCTCGGTGGTAGAGGAGTAGCCCTATGATGATCATGAGAATCAAGTCCTGAAGCCCATGGCCATGGCAGAGTGAAATAATAGAAAGAGTTTCTATTTAGATTTTCACATTGGACTCGAATCGAATGATTACATCATATGACAGAGACTAGGGTTTGACGAGTTCACCTTAACCCTAATCTGATCGGGGCTCAAGATAGAAGAACTGAATCACACAGGTAGCTGCACCAAGAGGTTCGCATTCAGCTCTGATGGGTTGCCACCATATACTGCTAGGTGTCACTGGTGGATTTTGGGAGCAATTAGAATGATTTAGATGATCGATCATTCTAGCTGTTCGAATCAGAAGAGTTCTGATCCATCGAAAGGAGTTTCGATGATGTCTATGATAGAGATCATGACATATCCCATTACCATACAGAACTGAACCTAACTGGGTCACACAAACAAGGGTTTGAATCTGGTGATCATCAATTGAACTGATCTAGTTCAATTGATCTGAATGAGATTCAATTAGGTTCAAGGAAATCGTGCTAGCACTCGATTGAACCTAACGTTCTTCTTTTACTATCATAAATAAGTTGTCCTGACTGAGCCAAAGGAGTTTGTGCTCAATCAGAGGCCTTCATATGGTCTGACTGGAGGTTGTCCAAGTCAGAATAGGTTGTCTTATTTGTAAGACATTACCTGCCATTTTTGGTCACCTGCCATTTCTTGTTCTTTGACTTTGGTCAAAAGTCTACCTTTGACTGGTCAAACGTTGACCATTGACCCTTTGACTTTTGACCACATGTCATGCACCTATTGGAGAGCTGGTGGGGGCCTGTCCCCCTGCCAGAACCTGGCAAGGAGAAGGGCGCACGCCAAGGGTGGCGTGAGCCCAAGTAGGAGGCGCCTAGGAGTCCTTGTTGGACAAGGACTCCACCTCCCTTTTGGATTCCAATCAGAGTTCTACTAAGAATCCAGTTTGACTGGTCTTAGGCGCCCTCTAAGGAGGAATCCAGGGGTCTCTATTCCAACCAATCAGATTTAGATCTGATTTCACAAAGGGTTGTGATTGGTTGAGAGGAAGAGGAGTTGGATCACAAGAGGTCTATAAATAAGACCCTGCGCCCAACCCTAATTCCAATGCTATTAGATACGCCCCAAGGCTGCCTCTCCCCTCCTTCTCCACACCATAGTCTCTTCTCCTCTTGCTCTCCACGTCCAAAAGGTGTTTTGGACTTAGTTTGGTGCGATTCAGATCAAGGAAAGGCGATCAAAAGCAAGAAGGCTGCGCTGCTGCAAAAGGACGACTGCAGATCTTCAAAAGAGTTTTGAAGATCCTCCAGATCAGATCCAGATCTGATTTTTGGAGGTGTGATAGAGAAGAAGAGGATCTCCAGATCCAACCCGAGTGGATACCGGTAGAGGCCAGGCGCTTGCGTGGCTAAGATCCAGAACCTTCCGCTGCAATCAGGATCATCTACAGGGTAATAGGATTACCCAAATCAGGTAAATTGAATTTGATTTAATTTATCTTATTTTATTTTATTTATTAAAATAATAAGAATTAGATCTGAAACATATCAAGATCTAATAGAGATCAAGAGAAAATTTTTGAAATATATCTCTTGATCTAATCAGATCTGGACGAACCTGGACTGGGAAATCAGGATTTCCCTTCACTTTCACCTTCTGAAGGTATTTCACCATAGCCAGATCTTATGCTTCATACTTGCCTTTGACTAGTCTAGTTATCAATTATGAGTCAATGAAGATCTTCAAGCTATCTATACTAAGCTCCTTGGCAATCTTCAAGCCAGCTAACAAGACTTCATATTCGGCTTCATTGTTTGATGCCTTGAAATTAAATCAAAGGGCATATTTGGTTATATTCCCTTCAGAGTTGGTAAGGATGAGGCCAGCTCTGCTCTCCTAGTTATTGGATGCTCCATCTACATAAAGTACCCATACCAATTCTGGTTTGGCCTTGGAATTTTTCACTTGCCTTGACTTGTCATTAGGTTTGTGCTCAGGTTTGTTGTTGGATACTGTACAATCAGTGATAAAGTTAGCTAACACTTGTGCCTTCATTGATGGTCATGGACGATATTGAATGTCTAATTAACTTAGCTTGATCGCCTATTTTGTCATTCGAATGGAGGTATCTGGTCGATGTAGGATCATCTTTAATGTCTGGTTGATCAAAACAACTACTGAGTGAGCTTGAAAATATGGTCGAAGTCATTGAGTTGATATGATTAGGGCATAGATCATCTTCTCTGCTTTCAAGTATCTAGTCTTGGCATTGTGAAGCACCTAGCTGACGTAGTAGATGGGCCGTTGAACTCGATTTTCATCTTTTCTGATAAGAGCCGAGTTGATTGCCTCTGTAGATGTGGCTATGTAGGGATACAACATTTCTTCTACCTTTGATTTTATGAGCAGTGGAGAAGACATCATGTACTTTTTTAAATATTTAAAAGACTGTATTCGTTTGCCATAGAGTCTTGAAGAAGGCAGACATTTTTCAGCCGACTTCGAGATGAATTGGCTAAGTGCGGCAATCCTCCCATTTAGCTGCTATATCTTTTTCTTGGAATTTGGATGTCTCACATCGATAATGGCCTTTATTTTTTTTAGGTTGGCCTCGATTCCTCATTACAATATGAGAAATCCAAAAAACTTTTCGATAGTCATCCTAAAGGTACATTTGGTTGGATTCAACTTCATCTGATGTCGTTGGAGTGTGTCGAAGACTTTCTCTAAGTCCTGGATATGATTGTGGGTCTGGGCACTTTTTATCGGTATATCGTTGATGTAGATTTTCATATTTTGTCCAATTTATGACTCGAACATCTTGTTGACTAGCTGTTAGTAAGTCGCTCCGGCATTCTTTAAACCAAATGGCATCACTTTGTAACAATAAATGCCTTTATCAGTTATAAAGGCAGTATGCTCCTCATCTTTTAGTGCCATTCAAATTTGATTGTAGCCCATGAAGGCATCCATAAAACTTAAAAGTCGGTCTCCTGACGTCACAATAACTAGTTGGTCAATTTTTGGCAAAAGAAAGCTGTCTTTTGGACAAGCTTCATTTAGATTAGAGTAGTCGATGCATATTCACCATTTTTTATTAGTCTTTCTCACCATTATGACATTGGCAAGCCAATTAGGATAGTTGGCCTCTCTGATGAAGCCAGCTGTGAGGAGCTTATTAACTTCTTCGTTAATGATCTTCTATCTTTCAGGTTTAAAAGATCTTTTATTTTGTCTCACCGATCTAACTTTAGGGTCGATGTTCAACTAGTGAGTTATAATTACTTCCGGAGGGATCCCTAGCATGTTGGTCGCCGACCAAGCAAAGATGTTGGCATTCGCCCTCAATAAGTCCATCGGTTGTTTTCGCTCCAGATTGGGTAGTTGTGACCCAATTTGAATAATCTTCATTGGGTCATATTCTCTCAGTGGGATCAAAACTAGTTAGTCGGATGGCTCACTTCTTTCTTCATTTTTTCTTTGGTCAACTTTGTCAATCGATAGAGCATCTTTAGGTTTACTACTTTTGGCAAAAACCATGAAGCAACGTCGGGCTAGTTGCTGATCCCCATGCATTTCTCTGACTCCTTCTTTGGTTAGGAATTAGACAAGTAGATGGTAAATCGACACCACCGCTCTCAGTGTATTGAGTTCTAGTCATCCGAGTATGGCATTGTAAGTCAAAGAAACTCAAACAACTGTGAATGTAAGGAGAATAGTACTTTATCATGGACTGGTCCCTACAATCAAAGGAGGAGAATATTTTCTTCCATGCTGACTGCATCTCCAGTAAAATCAACTAAAAGCATCGAGACTCTTCTGAGTCAATCAGTCGGTAGTCATATTTAAAAAAAAAGTTGAGTCGAATAAGACATCAATCGAACTTCCAATATCTACTAAAATTCTTTTTACATCATAATTTGCTATCAGTGCCGAGAGGATGATAGCATCATCATGAAAAGTTTGTATTCCCTAAACATCAACATTTGAAAGAGAGATTACATTATTAAGTCATTTCTTTTTAGCTGATGATTCTTCTTCGGGAGTTTCCCTCTAGTCCCTCAGTCACCCAAAAATTATATTGATGATTCCCACCATCGATCGCTGTCATGCACTTCCTTAAGTTGATGTTGAGGTTGTCGATCGATAGGAGGCTAAGTCGGACAGTCACATTAAAATTTGGTGAGGTAGCCTCGTCGGATCAGAGCTTCAATCTTATCTTTGAGTTGAATGCACTATTCAGTATCATGATCATGATTATGGTGGAACCGATAGTGCTTCCTTTTATCGTGGCTCCTCGATGGTGCCTTCATGGGTGGGGGGTGTCAAATGTACTCCTCTTCTTTGATCTCCATCAAGATCTATGCATAAGGAATAGAAAGGAGAGTATAGGAGTCGTACCTATTGCCATAATTGTTCAATCTTGAACTCCATCGAGGGGGTGAAGCTCTTTTATTGATTGTTGGCTGACTTGATTTAATCAGAGCTCCACTCTTCTTCTACTTTTCTTCTGACCTTTTTCTTCTAATTGGTGCTGATTAGTAGTACCATCATCCATGCGAATGTATTTGTATGCGCACATTAGAAGTTCTACATAAGTTCAAGGAAGAGTCTTATTCAAAGAGTAAGTGAATTTGGATCCTCTTAAACCTCTCTTCATGATCGAGATGGTCATATCTTCATTGAGGTCTTGGATCTCAAGCATGGTAGGTTGAAACACACCATGAAGCTTCTCAATATCTCTTCTTCATTCTATTTGCTGGAGAAGAGACTATCGAATGCTCATAGCATCCTTCAGCTGGTGTTGAAGTGGGCCATGAACAATTATTTGAGCTATTCAAAGGAGTGTATGCTCGCCTATTAGAGCCCAGAATACCAAGCTCGTGCAGTCTTCTGAATGGTTGTCAAAAAGCTAATGATAAGAGGGCATCAGTAACCCCCTAGATCATTATGAGAGTCTTATAGCTCTCCACATGGTCAATCGGGTCCGTGGAGCCATCTATGGCTCTATCTATGGTATCTTGAACCAAGATGGAATCAACTCATCCAAAATGCACTGAGAAAAAGGAGGTGGGGTGTCGATGCCAAGGTTGTTGGAGGATCCTTGACCATTTATTCGAATTTGGATGAGTTGGTGATCGATTTCGTTGAACTTGCACTCGTAGTCATTGAGCCGCCATTGCTGTGAGAACCCAGGGATAGAGTCCTATAAAAAACTTGAGGATCAAGAAGTCGAAGGCATGCGCAGCCTCTTTTTCTTCTTGATACTATGATTGAAAGAATAAGTATCCTACAAGTCAATCACATGTGTGATGTGATGGAACTTTTCTATATAATCCCCAACTCATGTAATGACATTTATTATGATATTAATAAAATAAGGCATTTGATTCATCATTCTAGCTATATTTTTTATATTTAAAAATTATGATGAACCCCAAAGATTAGGGCAATGGTTTTAGGGGACATATATGGGTCATGCTTGTGAGACCTAAAATCTTAATCTTAAATATTTTTTATCATAAGAATATTGAGTCGAAGATCAATATTTTGGATAGATTGTCATATCCTATATATGCTCGATAGAGAGGGTGGTTGATCTCATAAGCCACTTATATGAAGATACTAATACAAGAATGTAGATGCTCATTGAGGAATGAGTTTATTGAAATGACTTAATGAAGAGAACATCTTATGGAATCTTACTTATATGTCAAAAGATGATTCTCTAAGTGAAAATTATACAAGTGATCCTTAGACTTGAGATCATCATGGTACCTTAGGCATATAAGCCCATATTTTTGGTTCATACTCAATCATGACATTAAGTCATAAATGAAGTGTTCTATATATGGTCAAGTGTGTATGAAGGTAGTGAGTAGATCAACAAGGAATCAAGCACTCATAGAAAGAGGAGATGTCATCCTATGTGTTCTCATCTATGGATAACTCAGTAAAACTTTGGCTAAAGTAGAATGAAGATTAAATAGGGCTTCTAATCCTTCATTTGAGTTATCACTGATTGATAGAGAATTGACATAAATATATATTTGAGTTTGACATTTATCCATACTCATAAATATATTTAGGATGCAGGATGATCGAGAGATTGAATTGCATGAGTACTTGCCATTGAAAGATATATTTGGTATTTTTATCAAATTCTACATCTTTTGAATAGCTATGATACATTGCCAGTGAAGAAAAAATCCTATTTCTCGGGTCAGGTATGTTCAAATCTGATTGGATCAAGAGGGATATTTCAAAAAAATTTTCTCTTAGATCCAAATCAGATCTGAGACTCTTCAGATCTGATAAAATAAAATAAAATAAAATTAAATCTAATTTAATCATACCTTTGTTATGGGTAATTCTATTATCCTATAATGATCTTGATGTTTGCCTGAGGTTCTGGATGTAGCTATGCAAGCACCAGACCTCTATCGGTATCCACTTGGGCAAGATCTGGAGATCTTCTCTTTCTCAATTTGTACTCCAAAATCAAATTTGGATCTGATCTTAAAGATTTTCAAAATAGCTTTTGAAGATCAACCGTTGTCTCTTGTAGTAGTGCTGCCTTCTTCCTTTTCTATCATTTTTCTCTTGCTTGGATCCCACCAAACTCGAGTCCGAAAACTCTTGGATGTGGATAGGAGAGAGAGGACCTGAAGGTGGCATGAAGAGGAAGGGAGAGAAGCCTTGTGGCATGGGCAAAGGGTAGAACCTCTAAATTCTAGGTGTAGATAACATTTATATAGACCCACCTACGCCATGCAGTGCCACATCATCCCAATCAATCATGGCTTTTTGTGCAATCAGATCTAAATCTGATTGGTAGGATGACATCATATAATCCAATCAAATTAGAGTCCCTCATAAACCTCCTTAGGTGGCACCAAGACTGGTCAAATAGAACTCCTGGGCGCCACCTAGTTTGAAATAATGAAGCAACTTGGAGTCCCATCTGTATGGGACTCCAGGCATGATCCTCATGGGGCGCATGCCTCCCTAGGCATGCATGCTCTTCCTTTCTGCTTCTTAGCAGGAGGATAAAGCCTCATGTTCTCTTCTATGGGTGCATGACACATGGGCAGATGTCTAAGTGTCAAAGGTCAATATTTGATCAAGGTCAAAAGACAAGATCTAGCAGGTGACAAAAAATAATAGATATTATCTCAAATTTATCTCATAAATTAAGACAACCCTTTTCTGACTTGGACAAGCTCCAGTCAAACCAAGTAAAGATTCCTAAGTGAGCCCAAATATATTTGGTTCGGTCGAGACAAGCTTTAATGATTGTTGAAGGAGAACATTAAGCTCAATCATGGGCTAGCACGATTTTCTTGAACCTAATTGAATCTTATTCAAAATAATTAAACTGGGTTAGTCCAATTTATGATATCTAGATTCAAACCCTTATTTGTATGATCCAGTTAGATTCAATTCCGTATGGTAATGGGATACATCGCGATCTCTATTATCAACATCATCGAAACACCTTCCGATGGATCAGAACTTTTCTAATTCAGACAACTAGTATGATCGATCATCCAAATCATTCTAATTGCTCCCAAAATGCACCAGTGACATCTAGCAGCATATGGTGGCAATCCATCAGAATTGAAAATGAATCTCTTGATGTAGTTACCTGTGTGATTAAGTTTCTTTATCTTGAGCCCCGATCGGATTAGGATTAAGGTGATCTCATCAAACCCTAATTTCCATCATATGAATTAATAATTCGTTTCAAGTCTAATGCGAAAACCCTAATAGAAACATTTTCTATTATTTCACTCTGCCATGGCCATGGGCTTATAGACTCAATTATCATGATCATCATAGGGCTGCTCCTCATCTACCGAGGTAGATAGATCCTTTATTGGTGCAATCCAATTCCTACAATGAATATGCTATAGCTAACATACACCTCAGGATTCCGAATGGCTAGGAGATCGAGTTATGGTGTAGTCAAACTATAACATGCTTAAGGTGAACTGTCGATGCACCTCAGATCAAAGAATCATACACATCACTGTAGCTTCAAGCCAGTCATCGATGAGAAGGTAGACTTCCTCATGACTGCTCGAGGTGGTCACACTTAGTGCCCTCATTCTCTAACAAGTACCTATACTCTTATTCCAATGTCTCTACACCATAGACTCAAGACTCATCTATCCTAAAGAAGTGATCATACACTAATCTTTCGGATCAATCACCATCCTCATGATGATCCTATGGTCGGAAGAATTTTATGAGTTAATAATGAAAATTCATGTCTTAAATTTTTAACTCTTGAAAATATGAACTATCATTATCATTAACTCAAGGGATGTATCATAGACGCTTTCAAATACACATTATGATAGAAAATAATTTATTTTATTATTTATAATCAAAATTATAATTTTATCCTTAGATGTGTATTATAAGTGTCAGCCAATTCTGGCTTCTAGGGCACACATATCTAACAAACTCCAACTTGACCTAAAGCCAATTGGCTACAAATCTAAGTTCCATCTTCTCAAGATGGATTTCGATCTTCTGCTAGCCCAATGACTTTGTGAGTGGATATGCAACATTGTATACGAAATTGACTCTCTTGATCTCGACATAACCTTTCTCGAGATAATTACGGATGAGATGGTATCGTCACTCGATGTGTTTGGATTTTTGGTGAGACCTCAACTCTTTAGCAAGGGCTATGGCACCATTGTTGTCGCAGTACAAAGGAATGACATCCGATGGCATCACTCCAATTTCTATGACAAATTTCTTATCCTAGAATGCCTCCTTCATGGCTTCTGAGGCAGCGATGTATTTTGCTTCCATGGTGGAATCTGCTATCAGTATTTGCTTGAAACTCTTCCAACTGATAGTACCACTATTACACACAAACAGACTCTCAGATGTTGACTTTCGATTATATATATTGGATATAAAATCCGAATCTAAATACCCCTAGACTTGGAGTTCTCCATTACCAAAAACCAATAATATATCCTTAGTTCTTCTCAAGTACTTAAGGATATATTTTACAGAAGTCCAGTGTTCTTCACCTGGATTCGATTGATATCTGCTCGTGACACTCACAGCATGGGCTATATCAGGTCGTATACATAACATGGCATATACGAGGCTCTCTATTATTGAAGCATAAGGGATCTTGCTCATGTGTTCAATCTCCTCTGGTGTGTTGGGACACATTTTCTTGGAGAGATGAATGCCATGTCTAAAGGATACCAATCCCCTCTTGGAGTTTTCCATGCTAAACCTCTTTAGCACTTTCTTTATGTACATCTTCTGTGAAAGACCTAGCATCCTATTCGATCTATCTCTATAGACCTTGATTCCTAAAATGAAGGATGCTTTTTCTAGATCTTTCATGGAGAATTCTTTAAATAACCATATTTTAACTGTGGTCAATATGGAAATATCATTCCTAATAAGGAGGATATCATCCACATATAGTATGAGGAAGACAATAGCGCTCCCACTGACCCTTTTAAAAACACATGGTTCCTCCTCATTTTTGATGAAACCAAATAATTTGATCACATCATTAAAATGAGTATTCTAGCTCCGAGATGCTTGCTTAAGTCCATATGTGGATCTTTACAGCTTGCATACTTTATGATCAGTATCACTAGATGTGAAACCTAGCAGCTGTTCTATATAGATATCTTCCTCAAGGTATCCATTTAAGAATGCCGTTTTCATATCCATTTGCCATATTTTTTAATCGAAATAGGCTGCAACAGCAAGCAATGTGCAGATGAATTTTAGCATAGCTACTGACGAAAAGGTATCCTGATAGTCAATACCTTTGCACTGACTATATCCTTTTGCCACTAATCTAGCTTTGAATGTCTATACATTCCCATTTGCATCAATCTTTGTCTTGTAGATTCATTTACACTCTATAGATACTATACCTTCTGATGGATCTACCAAGATCCAGACTTGGTTTGAGTGCATTAAGTCAATTTCTGACTTTATTATCTCTAACCATTTTTCGGAGTCGATATCCAATATCGCCTCGTCATAGGTTTTGGGATCATCATGAACCCCATTACCTACGAGGAACATTTTCTCTACTTTCTCTAAAATAGTACCTAAGTACCTCTCAAGGGGATGGAAAATTCTTTTCGATCTATGAGGTGGAGGAGGTAGTAATTGTATTGGCTCAACTTAATTTGGTTCCATAGGATCCTTAGCTCGTTGCTCTTGTGAGACTTTCTTCTCGAGCTTGATCTACTTTCCAATGCTGCTATCTTGAATAAACTATTTTTCAAGAAAGATGGCATGCCGACTCATAATTACATTATGATCTTTCAAAATGTAGAAATAATATCCTAATGATTCTTTAGGATATCCTATAAATCGAGCTCTAAAGGATCTATAGTCTAACTTATCTGCTTGTTGTCTTTTGACATGAGCCAGACGACCATAAATTTTGAGATGACTTAGACTTGGTTTCTTATCATACCATATCTCATACAGTGTGGTAGGAACGATTTTAGAAAAAATCCTATTCAGTAAATATATTGCAGTTAATAGACTGTCCCCAAAGAAAATCAAAAAGATCTGTGAAGCTCATCATGGATCAGACCATATCTAATAGGATCTAGTTTTTTCATTCTAAAACTCCATTGAGTTCAGGTATTCCAGGTGGAGTCCATTGAGAGACTATGCCATTTTACTTGAGATAGTCCAAGAATTCTTGACTAAGGTATTCACCACCTCGATTTGATCGAAGAACCTTAATGAGTTTTTTAGTTTGCCTTTTGACTTCATGTTTGAATTTCTTAAACTTTTCAAAAGCTTCAGATTTGTGTCTCATAAGATACACGTACCCATACCGAGATAAATCATCGATAAAGGTTATGAAGTAATCAAAGTTGTCTCTAACCGACACATCAAATGGGTCACACACATCAATATGTACTAGGATAAGTTGATCCGTGGCCCTTTCCCCATGTCCTACAAAAGAGAGCTTAGTCATTTTGCCATGAAGACATGATTTACAAATTGAATATGGCTCGAAGGTTAATGGACTCAATAGTCCAATTTTCTCTAATTTGATAACCCTATCTTCTGCTATATGACCTAGCCTTAGGTGCTATAGATACCTATCATTTGGACTACCCTTGGATCATTTTACGGCATTCATATTTTGCTTGATATTAAAGATAGATACATCAATATGTAACTGGTAGAGATCGTTAATGAAGAAACCACTTGCAATTTTATTTTTTTTATAAAAAATATTATAATAGTCCTTAAGAAAACTAATTACATAGCCTTCTTGTGCTAAACATAAAATAGAAATCAAATTCTTGCTTGTGATAGGTGCATAATAACTATCCCTAAGTTCTAAATCTAAGCCAGATGATAGTCGAAGAGGATAAGTTCTCATGACTACAGCAGCAATCCTTGCTCCATTTTTGATGCATAGGATCATCTCACCATCCCTCAGCCTCCTGCTATTCTCAAGATCCTGCATGGAAGTGCATAAATGAGTACTAGAACTAGAGTCAAGCACCTAATTGGGTGCAGAAGAAACTGTAAGATTAGATTCAATAATGAGCATACCTCTAGAAGGACCTATCTCCTTCTTATTCTTTAGGATGGTCAGGTATGTGGGATAGTTTTGCTTTCAGTGATCGTCAATATTACAATGGAAATATTTTTCTTTATTAGCGGCCTTCTTCTTCAGCTCTGCTTTCTTTTTCTTTCCACCTTCCATCTTCTGTCTTTTCATAGACTTCTTCTTCTTTCCAAAAGACTTTTTTTGAAAAAAGTCCATTCCATAGCAAGTGCTGAGTTTTTAGAACCTTTCATAGAAAGCTCAGCAGTAACCAGCATATTAATAAGTTCGGCTAGAGTATTTTGAAGTTTATGCATATGGATAGTTCATTCAATCAAGAATTGCAGAATTATATCATTCCATAGATTCTGATCTAACCTCACTCCGAGCTTCTCAAGCTCTTCTAAGTTCTTGATCATCATTAGAAAATGATCTTGGATTGACTACCCACTATGCATTTTAGCCTTAAACAGTCATTTAGTGATCTGATATTTGGCTGCACGATTCTATTCACCAAACAACTCTTATAGGTAAGCCAACATTTAGCGGACAGTCTTGATATCTTCATGTTGGTGCTGAAGCTCATCAGACATTGAGCGCAATATGTAGTATCTAATTTTATTTTCTTCATCCATCCATTTGTCAAGAGACACTCTCTATTCAGTGGACAGATGGGCTGGTAAGGTGGGAAGATCCTGATCCAATACATGAGTTAACTTCTCAAAATCCAAAATAATTTTAAAGTTTCGAAGCCAATCCTTGTATTTTAATTAGATCTAATTTTAATTAATTATTATTTTGATAATTAGATAATTTTAGATGTCATATGAGATGTGATTAGATTTAAAATCAAAAAATTAAAATTAAATAATTTAGATCTAAGATGTATGAGTTGTATAACTAGACTAAAAATAGAATTATTCTATGTATAGTCTCATATCATCATAATTTTAATTTAATTAATTATAATTTTTAGATTTATTTATTTATTATTTTTTAATATTATAAATATTATAATTAGATCTAAAAAATAGAAAATAAATTTATTTAATTTATTCATATGAGATATGATTGATGCATGTTTAGACTAGTTATAGAATAGATCTATAAAATTATCTTGAATAAATTTAATTTGATATGATCAAATTTAAATTTTATTTTTTAAATATTTATGAGATAATTTAGATCTAAAAACATGCATGATATGATACATGAGATGTCTGTAAAACTTAGTTTTAAGTTAGATTTATTTTTATATGTGATATATGATGTAGATCTAACTAGTTTTATAGATTCATCATATTTCTGATTAAGGCGTTCTCCTTAGCCGTCCGATCATAAGAACAAAAAAGGATTTAAAGGCCTTCTTCACTCATTCGATGGGGTGTTCTTATGATGTGTAAGGGTACTACGTGTTCTCCTTTATCAAAAATCAAAAACTTATTTTCTGCAAAACCCTAAATCCTGAAATCCTAGGATTTTATTTACATATTTTATTTATGAATCCTAAACTTAATTAAGAATTAAGGTTATGAAATATATTAGATCTAAAATTGAGAATTTTCAGATCTAAGATATATTCATAAAATTGGGTTCGGGCATGGATAGATCAATTAGGTCTAGCGGTTGAGCAAACCAAAAAGAGTTGGTTAGATGGGATCAAGAGTGCTTAAATTAATCAGCATAATAGGATTAAGTCTGGGTCAAGGTCGAGTCACATGAGTGATCGATCAAGTTAAGACCTAATTAGGCTTAGTGGGTAGAGTCTAGATTATAGGCTAACTCGATTGATTCTGGCTCAATAATTTGGTATCTAAGATAAGTTTGGCAGATACGATCGACTGATTTTTAATTAAGAGCTACTCGACTCAAATGCATTCTTGTCGAGTTAATGGCATATCCCTTCCATCGGTCTCACTAACCTAGCCATATTTGTCGGCTCAGTCATGATCTAAGGTGGCTAATAATCCGAGCTAACCCATGCCACTAGGTTAGTCATAATAGTTATGGCTATGTCAAGATAAGTTTAAAGAGAGCCTAAGAAAAGATTAAGTCTAAGGTCTTCCACCATTATAGATGTGCAGTCTCTTTTCGAGATTGATTATTCTCGGCTGGTCATAGTAGCTCAGTTGCATCGAAAAGATGCAACCATGTCTATTAGGCATTGGATGCTATGGGCTGGAGGATGGATTGAGCTCAATATTTCAGATACGGTAAGAGATATAATTAAGAATCCAATTTATGCAAATGATTGGTCTGACTTAACTAAGGAGTGGATCAATATTACGGGTATAGTGAGATTCATGAATTAGAGACCAAGTCTGGATGCACTATGATTAGAGAATCATTGGATAAGAGTTGTTCACTCATTGGCTAACTCATCATCAATAACTGTTAGGTGAGGTGATGAGTCAGTTAGTGGAACTGCACCATCCACTAAAAATCATTAATCATGAAGATTTTCGCATCTCTACAGAGAAAGTGTAGGGATCTGAAGAAAATAGTGGGAGCTAATTTGTTTAAAAATCAAATTTCTAAATAAATTGATCAAGTCTTAATTACAAAATCTAACTAGAAACTTTGACTCTCTATAGGAAAAAAAAAATCTACATCCAACCCACTAGCTCGTATCCTGGACACCCGTAGACTGATTGAATCCAATTACAAGGATTGACTTTGAAATTTTAAAATTATTTTGGATTTCGAGAAGTTAACTCATGTATTGGATCAGGATCCCTCCATCTTACCAGCCCATCTGTCCATTAAATAGAGAGCATCTCTTAACAAATGGACAGATGAAGATAACAAGGTTAGATACTACATGTTAGATTTGATGTCTGATGAGCTTCAGCACCAACATGAAGATATTAAGACTATTTGCCAAATGTTGGCTCACCTATAAGAGTTATTTGGTGAACAGAGTCATGCAGTCAAATATCAGATTACTAAATAACTTTTTAAGGCTAAAATGCGTGATGGACAGTCAGTCCAAGATCATTGTCTAATGATGATCAAGAACTTGGAAGAACTTGAGAAGCTTGGAGTAAAGTTAGATTAGGATCTATAAAATAATATAATTCTGTAATCCTTGACTAATGCATATGGGCAGTTCATTATGAACTACCATATGCATAAACTTTAGAATACTTTGGCCAAACTTATGAATATGCTGGTTACAACTAAGCTTTCTATGAAAGATTCTAAAGGCTCAGTACTTACTATGGAACGGACTTTTTCCAAGAGAAAGTCTTTTAGAAAGAAGAAGAAGTCTGTGAAAAGAAAGAAGAGGAAGGTGGAAAGAAAAAGAAAGATTCTAAAGGCTCAGTACTTACTATGGAACGGACTTCTTCCAAGAGAATCTTTTAGAAAAAAGAAGAAGTCTGTGAAAAGAAAGAAGATGGAAGGTGGAAAGAAAAAGAAGGCAGAGTTGAAGAAAAAGATCATTGACAAAGAAAAGTATTTCATTATAATATTGATGGCCACTAGAAGCGGAACTGTCCTACATACCTAGCCATCCTAAGGAATAAGAAGGAGACAGATCCTTCTAGAGGTATGCTCGTTATTGAATCTAACCTTACGATTTCTTCTGCATCCAGTTGGATGCTTCACTCTGGTTCTAGTGCTCATTTGTGCACTTTCATGCAGGATCTTGAGAATAGCAGGAGGCTGAGGGATGGTGAGATGATCCTACGCATTGAAAATGGAGCAAGAGTTGTTGCTTTAGTCGTGGAAATCTACCCTCTTCGACTACCATCTAGCTTAGATTTAGTACTTAGAGATTATTATTATATGCCTGCCACAAGCAGAAATTTGATTTCTATTTCATGTTTAGCATAAGAAGGCTACGTAATTAGTTTTCTTAAGGACCATTGTAATATTCTTTATGAAGGAAATAAAATTGCAAATGGTTTCCTCATTAACGGTCTTTATCAATTACATATTAATGTATCTATCTTTAATATCGAGCAAAATGTGAATGTCGTAAAATGATCAAGGGATAGTCCAAATGATAGGTATCTATGGCACCTAAGGCTAGGTCATATAGTAGAAGATAGGGCTAATAAATTGGAGAAAATTGGGCTATTGAGTCTGTTGATCTTCGAGCCATATCCAATTTATGAATCATGTCTTCATGGCAAAATGACTAAGCTCTCTTTTGTAGGACATGGGGAAAGGGCTACGAATCTACTTGCCCTAGTACATACTGATGTATGCGGCCTATTTGATGTGTCGACCAAAGGCAACTTTGATTATTTCATTATCTTTATTGATGATTTATCTCGGTATGGATACGTGTGTCTTATGAGACATAAGTCTAAAACTTTTGAAAAGTTTCAAAAATTCATACATGAAGTCGAAAAGCAAACTGAAAAACTCATTAAGATTCTTCGATCAGATTGAGGAGGTGAATATCTTAGTCAAAAATTTCTGGACTATCTCAAGCAAAATGGCATAGCCTCTCAATGGACTCCACCTGGAATACCTCAACTCAATGGAATTTCAAAATGGAGAAACTGGATCCTATTAGATATGGTCCGATCCATGATGAGCTTAACAGACCTTCCAGATTTTTTTTGGGGACATACTGTTAACTGCAATATATTTACTAAATAGGATTCCTTCTAAAACTGTTCCTACCACACTGTATGAGATATGGCATGATAAAAAATCAAGTCTGAGTCATCTCAGAATTTGGGGTTGTCCGGCTTATGTTAAAAGATAACAAGCGGACAAGTTAGACTACAGATCCTTTAGAGCTTGATTTATCGAATATCCTAAAAAATCATTAGGATATTATTTCTACATTCCAGAAGACCATAATGTGATTATGAGTTGGCATGCCATCTTTTTTGAAAAATAGTTTATTCAAGATAGCGGCATTGAAAAGCAGATCAAGCTCGAGAAGAAAGTCTCATAAGAGCAACGAGCTAAGGACCCCATGAAACCAAATCAGGTTGAGCCAATACAATCACTACCTCCTCCATCTCGTAGATCGAAAAAAAATTTTAATCCTCTTGAGAGGTACTTAGGTACTATTTTAGGAAAAGTAGAGAAAATGTTCCTCGTAGATAATAGGATTCATGGTGATCCCAAATCCTATGATGAGGCAATATCGGATATCGACTCCGAAAAGTGGTTAGAGGCAATGAAGTCAGAAATTGACTCAATGCACTCAAACCAAGTCTAGACCTTGGTAGATCCACCAGAAGGTATAGTACCTATTAGGTGTAAATGGATCTATAAGAGAAAGATTGGTGCAGATGGAAATGTGGAGACATTCAAAGCTAGATTAGTGACAAAAGGTTATAGTCAGCATGAAGGCATTGACTATCAGATACCTTTTCGCCAATAGCTATGCTAAAATCCATCCGCACATTGCCTGCTGTTGTAGCTTATTTTGATTATGAAATATGACAAATGGATGTGAAAACGACGTTCTTAAATGGATACCTTGAGAAAGATATCTATATGGAACAACCGCTAGATTTCACATTCAGTGATACTGATCATAAAGTATGCAAGCTGCAAAGGCCCATATATGGACTTAAGCATACATCTTGGAGCTAGAATACTCATTTTAATGATGCGATCAATTTATTTAGTTTCATCAAAAATGAGGAGGAACCATGTGTTTTGAAAAAGGTCAGTGGAAGCGCTATTGTCTTTCTCGTACTATACATAGATGATATCCTCCTTATTAGAAATGATATTCTCATGTTGACCGTAGTTAAAATATGATTATCTAAAGAATTCTCCATGAAAGACCTAGGAGAAGCATCCTTCATTCTAGGAATCAAAGTCTATAGAGATAGATCGAATAGGATGCTATGTTTTTCACAGAAGATGTACATAGAGGAAGTGTTAAAGAGCTTTAGCATGAAAAACTCCAAGAGGGGATTGGTACCCTTTAGACATGGCATTCATCTCTCCAAGAAAATGTGTCCCAACACATCAGAGGAGATTGAACG
Organism: Cocos nucifera; assembly: GCA_006176705.1. Taxonomy (NCBI): domain Eukaryota; kingdom Viridiplantae; phylum Streptophyta; class Magnoliopsida; order Arecales; family Arecaceae; genus Cocos; species Cocos nucifera. The sequence goes on along the minus strand of QRFJ01005427.1, from coordinate 6,462 downwards.
CATGAGCAAGATCCCTTATGCTTTAGCAATAGGGAGCCTCATGTATGCCATGTTATGTACACGATCTGATATAGCTCATGCTGTGAGTGTCACGAGTAGATATTAGTCAAATCCAGATGAAGAACATTGGACTTCTATAAAATGTATCCTTAGGTACTTGAGAAGAACTAAGGATATATTGTTGGTTTTTGGTAATGAAGAACTCCAAGTCTAGGAGTATACAGACTTGAATTTTATGTTCGATATAGATGATTGAAAGTCAACATCTGGGAGTCTGTTTGTATGTAATGGTGGTGCTATCAATTGGAAGAGTTCCAAGCAAACAGTAATAGCTGATTCCACCATGAAAGCGGAATACATTGTTGCATCAGAAGCTACGAAGGAGGCATTCTGGTACAAGAAATTTGCTGCAGAGATCAAAGTGATGCCATTGGATGCCATTCCTCTACATTGCGATAACAATGGTGCCATAGCCCTTGCTAAGGAGCTGAGATCTCACTAGAAATCCAAACACATTGAGCGATGATATCACCTTATCCCCAAATACCTCGAGAAAAGTTATGTTGAGGTCAAGGGAGTCGACTCCGCATACAATGTGGCAGACCGACTCATAAAGCCATTGGGCCAGCAGAAGATCAAAACCCACCTTGAGAAGATGGAACTTAGACTTTTAGCTAATTGGCTTTAGATCAAGTGGGAGTTTGTTAGATATGTATGCCCTAGAAGCCAGAATTGACTGACACTTGTAATACACATCTAAGGACAAAATTATAATTTTAACTATAAATAATAAAATGGATTATTTTCTATCATAATATGTATTTAAAAGTGTCTGTGATACATTCCTTGAGATAATGGTAATGATAGTTTATATTTTCAAGAGTTAAAAATTTAAGACATGAATTTTAATTATTAACTCATAAAATGCTCCTGACCGTAGAATCATCATGAGGATGGTGATTAATCTGGAAGGTTGATGTATGATTGCTTCTTTAGGATAGATGATTCTTGAGTCTACAGTGTAGAGACATCGAAGCGAAAGTATAATTACTTGTTAGAAAATGAGGGCACTGAGTGTGACCACCTCGAGCAGTCATGAGGAAGTTTACTTTCTCGTTGATGACTGGCTCGAAGCTACAGTGGTGCATCTGATTCTTTGAGCTGAGGTGCATCGATAGTTCATCTTGAGGGTGTTATAGTTTGACTACACCATAACTCGATCTCCTAGCCATTCAGAATCCTGAGGTGTATGTTGGCTATAGCATGTTCATTGAAGGAATTGGATTGCACCAATAGGGGATCTATCTACCTTGGTAGATGAGAAGTAGCCTTATGATGATCATGAGAATCAAGTCTATAAGTCCATGGCCATGGTAGAGTAATATAATAGAAAGAGTTTCTATTAGTTTTTCAGACTTGACAATGATTAATTTATATACGAAATAGGGTTTGACGAATCACTTAACTAATCTGATCGGGGCTCAAGATAGAGGAACTTAATCACTAGGTAAATGCACCAAAGTTTTTTCAGTTCGATGGGTTGCACCATATGCTCTAGGTGTCACTGGTAGATTTTGAGAACAATTAGAATCATTTGGATGATCGATCATACTAGTTGTTTGAATCAAAAAAGTTCTGATCCATCGGAAGATATTTCGATGATGTCGATGATAGAGATCGCGATGTATCTCCTTATCATACGGAACTAAATCTAATTGGATCACACAAACAAGAATTTGAATTTGGATATCATCAATTGGACTAACCCAGTTCAATTGATTTGAATAAAATTCAATTAGGTTCAAGAAAATCGTGCTAGCACATGATTGAGCCTAATGTTCTCCTTCAACAATAATTAAAGCTTATTTCGACTGAGCCAAATGTATTTGGGCTCACTCAAAAATCTTTACTTGATCTGACTGGAACTTGTCCAGGTCAGAAAAGGATTGTCTTAATTTATGAGATTAATTTTAAATAACACCTACCATTTTCAATCACCTGCTAAATCTTGTCTTTGGACTTTGGTCAAATGTTGACTTTTAACACTTAGACATCTATCCATGTGCCATGCACCCATAGGAGAGAACATGAGGCTTTGTCCCCTACTAAAAGGTAGAAAGGGATTAAGTGCACGCCTAAGAAGGTGTGCGCCCCATGAGGATCATGCCTGGAGTCCCATACAAATGGGACTCCTGGTTGCTTCATGGTTTCAACTTAGGTGGCACCAAAGAGTCCTGTTTAACCAGTCTTGGCACCACCTAAGGAGGTTTATGAGGGACTCTAATCTGATTGGATCAGATGATGTCATCCCACCAATCAGATTTAGATCTGATTGCATAAAGAGCCGTGATTGGCCAGGATGATGTGGCACTGCATGGCACAGCAGGATCTATATAAATCCTGTCTGCGCCTAGAATTTGGAGGTTCTACCCTTTACCCACGTCACAAGGCTTCTCTCCCTTCCTCTCCATGCCACCTTTAGGTCCTCTCTCTCCTATCCACATCCAAGAGTTTTTGGGCTCGAGTTTGGTGCGATCCAAGCAAGAGAAAGGCGACTAAAAAGGATGAAGGCAGTACTGCTATAAGAGACAATAGTTGATCTTCAAAAATTATTTTGAAGACTTTCAAGATCAGATCTAGATCTAATTTTTGGAGGATAGATTGAGAAGAAGAAGATCTCTAGATCCTACCCGAGTGGATATCGATAGAGGCCAGACACTTGCATGGCTATATCTAGAATCTTAGGCAAACATCAGAATCGTCACAGGGTAATAGGATTACCCATAACAAAGGTATGATCTGATGTCAATTGAAGAAAAAATCCTATTTTTTGGGTCAGGTTCGTTCAAATCTGATTGGATCAAGAGGGATATTTCAAAAATTTTTTCTCTTAGATCCAAATTAGATCTGAGACTCTTTAGATCTGATTTTATTGATCTAATAAAATAAAATAAAATAAAATAAAATAAAATCTAATTTAATCATACCTTTGTTATGGGTAATCTTATTATTCTGTGATGATCTCGATGTTTGCCTGAGGTTCTGGATGTAGCCACGCAAGCATCTGGCCTCTATTAGTATCCACTTGGACAGGATCTGAAGTCTTCTCTTTTCAATCTGTGCTCCAAAATCAGATCTGGATCTAATCTTGAAGGTTTTCAAAATGGCTTTTGAAGATCAGCCATTGTCTCTTACAGCAGTGCTGCCTTCTTCCTTTCCTGTCGTCTTTCTCTTGCTTGGGTCGCACCAAACATGAGCCCAAAAACTCTCAAACGTGGATAGAAGAGAGAGGACCTAAAGGTGGCATGGAGAGGGAGGGAGAGAAGCCTTGTGGCATGGATAAAGGGTAGAATCTATAAATTCTAGATGCAGATAGGGTTTATATAGATCCTGCTGCGCCATGCTGTGCCACATCATCCTGGCCAATCATGACTCTTTGTGCAATTAGATCTAAATCTGATTGGTGGGATGATATCATCTGATCCATTCAGATTAAAGTCTCTCATAAACCTCCTTAGGTGGTGCTAAGATTGGTCAAACAGGACTCCTTGGCGCCACCTAGTTTGAAACCATGAAGCAACTGAAGGAGAAATCCTGATTTTTTGAATTAGATTCATTCAGATCTGATTGAATTAAGAGAGATATTTCAAAAATTTCTCTTTTGAATTTAGATCAGATCTAAGATATTTCATATTTGATTTTATAGATCTAATAAAATAAAATAAAAATAAATTAAATTTGATTTAATTTTGTATCTTTTATTGGATAATCAGATTATCCTATGATGATCCTGCTGATTGCTTGAGATTCTAGATCTAGCCACGCAAGTGCCTGACCTCTATCGGTATCCACTCAAACTGGATCTGAAGATCTTCTCTTTTTTTATCATCTCTCTAAATATCAGATCTAGATCTAATTTGGAGGATCTTCAAAACTCCTTTTGAAGATCTGGAATCGTCTCTTGCAGCAATGCTGCCTTCTTCCTTTCTCGTCACCTTTCTCTTGCCTGGATCGCACCAAACTGGAGCCCAAATCTCCTTAGGCATGGAGAGGAGAGATAGAGCTAGAAGATGGCATGGAGAAGGGAGAGGGGCAGCCTTGTGGCATTGGCTATTAGAGATTTTTTTTCAAGGCTTGGCGTAGACAGGGTTTTATAGATCCTGCTGCGCCATGCAGTGCCACATCATCCCAGCCAATCACGTCATTTTGTGCAATCAGATCTAAATCTGATTGATGGAATGACATCACCTGATCCAATAAGATGAGAGCCCCCTCAAATCACCCTTAGGGGCACCAAGATTGGTCAAAGCTGAGTCCTTAGGCGCCTACCTAAAGTTGATTCCAAGAAGCACTTGGAGTCCATTGTATGGGACTCCAGGCGTCCCTATCCATGTGCATGCCTCTAAGGCATGGTGCCCCACTTTTTTTTCTAATTTTTAGCAAGGGGATAAAGCCTCTATCTGCTTTCCTACAAGGTGCATGAAATATGGACAGATGTCTAGAGTGTCAAAAGGTCAATGTTTGACAAAGTCAAAAGACAAGAAAATTAAGCATGTGATGAAAAATTATGTAGGTGTTGTCTCACAAATTTATCTCAATAAATTAAGACAACCTTTTCTAACTTGAACAAGCTCCCAGTCAGATCAGGTAAAGTAATCTGAGTGAGCACAACACATTTGGGCTACAGTCGAGATAACTTTTAATGATAGTAGAAGGAGAACATTAGGCTAAATCCGTGTGCTAAGCACAAATTTCCTTGAAACCTATTGAATCTAATTCAAATCAATTGAACTGAGTTAGCCAATTGATGATATCAGATCTAAATCCTTGTTTGTGTGATCTAGTTTTGTGTTTAAGTTCTATATGAATAATGGGATATGTCACATATCTCTATCAATCATATCATCGAAAATCTTTGAATGGATCAGAACTTTTCTGATTCAGACAATTAAGAATGATTGATCATCCAAATCATTCTAATTGCTCCCAAAAATCCCACCAGTACATCTAGCAGTTATATGGTGGCAACCCATCAAAACTGAAGATGAACCTCTCGCGTGCAGCTAACCTATGTTGAATTCAATTTTCCCTCTATCTTTGAAGCTCCGATCAGATTAGGGTTAAGGTAACTCATTAAACCCTATACTCATCAAAATCTCGACGTAAATTCTTTCTCGAGGTAATCAACGGAATGAGGTGGGTAATCACTACTCGATATGCTAAAATTTTTTGATGAGACCTCAGCTCCTTAGCAAGGGCTATGGCACCAAATTGTCGTAGTATAGAGAAATTGCATCTGACGGCAATGCACTTCCCGATCTCCTGCGACAAACTTTTTGTAACCAGAATGCCTCCTTTGAGCTTCTCTGACGCAGGATGTATTCTACTTCCATGGTGAAAATTTGCTATCACTGGTCTGCTTGAAACACTTCCAAACTGCATAGGAACTCATATTAACCACAAAAGAATCTGATGTTTGACTTTTGATCAATCTACAATCGGACATAAAATTCGAGTCTATAAATTTCCTAGGACTGGGAGTTCTTCATTGTCCTAAAGAACCAACAACATATCGCTTAGTTTCTTCTCAAGTACTTAAGGATACATTTACAGAAGTTTCAGTTTCTTCATCTGGATTTGACTGATATCTATCATTCGTGACATCACAGCATGGCTATATCCAGGTCGTGGTACATAATATGGCATGACATGAAGCTTCCCTATTGCTGAGCATAAAGGATCTTGCTCAGCATCTATTTCCTCAGGTGTGCTAGGGCACATCTCTTGGAAGATGAATACCATGCTGAAAGGGTACCAAACCCCTCTTAAGTTTTCCCATGCCTAAACTTTTTTAGAGCCCAAACTTTCCTCTATGTCACAAATCTTTGTGAAATCCTAGCATCCTAATTCGGCTCTATCTCTATAAGACTTTAGTCTAGAATAAAGGACTTCCTTCTAAGGTCTTTCATGGAGAATTCTTTGTAGATAACCATATTTTATAACTAATGATTCAACATGGGAATCATCATTTCTAAAATAAGGAAGGATATCATTACGTAACAATACGAGGAAGACAACAGCACTCCCACTGATCTTTTTAAAGATAACATGGTTCCTCCCTCAGTTCTATGATGAACGCCAAACAATTTGATTACATCAGTTAAAATGAAGTATTCCCAGCTCAAGATGCTTGCTTAAGTCCATATTATGGATCTTTGCAGCTTGCATTCCCTTGTGATCAGGCAATCAAACTGGATGTGAAAACCTAGCGACTGTTTCCATAATAGATTATCTCCTTAAGAATATCCATTTCAAGAATTGCTATTTCTTAAGTCGCATTTGCCATATTTCAATAAATCGAAAATAGGCTGGCAACAATAAGCAATGTACGGATTGGATTTTAAGCAATAGCTACTGACATCCTGATAGTCAATGCCCTTCCTGCTGACTATAATCTTTTGT
>QRFJ01005426.1:0-141759 GCA_006176705.1 Cocos nucifera | reverse complement strand
AAATATGCATGATTCGATACATGAGATGTATGCAAAATATGCCATGATTAGATCTAATTTGTATATGAGATATATGATATAGATCTAAAACTATTTTGTAGTATTACATGTTCCTGATTAAGGCATTCCTCTTGGCCGTCCGGTCATAAGAATGAAGAAGGATTTAAAGGCCCTCTCCTTCCCATTCGATGGGGTGTTCTTATGATGTGTAGGGGTGCTGCGCGTTCGTCCTTAATCAGAAACCCAAAACTTACTTTCTGCAAAACCCTAGATCCTGAAACCCTAGGATTTATTGTGCATATTTTGTTTATGAACCCTACTTAATTAAGAATTAAGATTATGGAATATTAATTAGGTCTAAAATTGAGAATTTTCAGATCTAAGACATATTCATAATACTGGGTTCGGGCTTGGGTAGCTCAATTAGGTCTAAGCGGTTGATCAAACCGAATCAAGAGTTGGTTAGATGGGATCAACAATGCTTAAATTGACCAGCCTAATAGGATTAAGTCTGGGTCAAGATCGAGTCACGATCAAGCAAGACCTAATTAGGCTCAGAGGTTAGAGTCTGGATTGTAGGCTAACCCAATTGGTTCTGGACTCAATAATTTGGTGTCTAAGGTAAGTTTGGCACCATACGACCGACTGATTTTTAATTGGAAGCTACTCGACCTGAATGCATTCTTGTACGAGTTAATGGCATATTCCCTTCCACCGGTCTCACTTACCTGGCCATATCTGTTGACTCAGTTCTGATTTGAGGTGGTCAATAATCCGAGCTAACCCATGCCACTAGGTTAGTCATAATTGTTATGACTATGACAAGTCTAGTTTAATGAGACCTGAATCAATTCTCCCTAAGAAAAGATTAAGTCTGAGGTCTTCCACCATTGTAGATGTGCGGGCCCTTCCCGGGGTTGATTGTTCTCGGACTGGATACAGTGGCTCAGTTGCACCGGAAAAGATGCAACCATGTCTATTAGGCATTGGATGCTATGGGCTGGAGGATGAGTTGGGCTCAATATTTCTGGATACGGTGAGAGACTCAATTAGGAATCCAGTCTGTGCAAATGGTGGGTCTGACTTAACTAAGGAGTGGATCAATATTTTGGATACGGTGAGATTCATGAATTAGAGACCAAGTTTGGGTGCACCATGATTAGAGAATCATTGAACAAGAGTTGTTCACTCATTGGCTAACCCATCACCAATAACTGTTAGGTGAGGTGATGAGTCAGTTGGTGAGACCGCACCACCCACTAGAAATCATTAATCATGGAGATTTTTGCATCTCTACAGAGGGAGTGTAGGGATCCGAGAAAATAGTGGGAGCTAATTTGTTTAAAAATAAAATTTCTAAATAAATTGGTCAAGTCATAATTACAGTATCTAACTAGAATCTTTGACTCTCTACAGGAAAAATGTCTGCGTCCAACCCATTAGCACGTATCCTGGACACACATAGACTGACCGGATCTAATTATAAAGATTAGCTTAAGAACTACAAAATCATTTTGGATTTCCAAGAAGTTAACCCATGTATTGGACCAGGACCCTCCCACCTTACCAGCCCGTCCATCCACTGAACAGAGAGCGTCTCTGAAAAAATGGATAGACGAAGATAATAAGGCCAGATATTACATGTTGGGCTCGATGTCTGATGAGCTCCAGCGCCAACATGAAGATATCGGGACTGCTCGCCAAATGTTGGCTCACCTGCAGGAGATGTTTGGTGAACAGAGTCGCGCAGCCAAATATCAAGTCACGAAATGACTTTTTAAGGCTAAGATGCGTGATGGGCAGTCAGTCCAAGATCACTGTCTGATGATGATCAAGGACATGGAAGAGCTTGAGAAGCTCGGTGTGAAGTTAGACTTGGATCTGCAGAATGATATTATTCTGCAATCCTTGACTGATGCATATGGGCAATTCATCATGAATTACCACATGCATAAACTTCAAAATTCCTTGGCCGAATTAATGAATATGCTGGTTCACCGCTGAGCTTTCTATGAAAGGTTCTAAAGGCTCAGTTCTTGCTATGGAATGGACTTCTTCCAAAAGAAAGTCTTATGGAAAAGAAAAAGAAGTCTTGCAAAAAAGCAAAAGGTGGAAGGAGCAAAGAAGAAGAAGGTAGAGCCGAAGAAGAAGGCCGATGTCAAAGAAAAGTATTTCCATTGCAACAGCGATGGCCATTGGAAGCGGAACTGCCCTACTTACCTGGCCACCCTGAAGAACAAGAAGGAAGGTCCTTCTGGAGGTATGCTCGTTATTGAGTCTAACCTTACGATTTCTTCTGCATCCAGTTGGGTGCTTGACTCTGGTTCTAGTGCTCATCTGTGCACTTCCATGCAGGGTCTTGAGGATAGCAGGAGGCTGAGGGATGGAGACATGATCCTACGCATCGAATAATGGAGCAAGAGTTGCTGCAGTAGCCGTGGGAACATACCCTCTTCGATTACCATCTGGTTTAGACTTAGTTTTGAAAGACTGTTATTATGTGCCTGCAGCTAGCAGGAATTTGATTTCTATTTCATGCTTAGCACAAGAAGGCTATGTGATTACCTTCTTTAAGGACCATTGTAACATTCTTTATGAAAGAAATAAAATTGCAAATGGTTTCCTTATTAATGGTCTTTATCAGCTACATATTGATGTACCTATTCTAACTATCGAGCAAAACGTGAATGCCAAACGACCTAGGGATAGTCCAAATGATAGATATCTATGGCACCTGAGATTAGGTCATATAGCAGAAGATAGGATCAACAAATTGGAGAAAAATGGGCTATTGAGTCCATTGACTTTCGAGTCATATCCAACTTGTGAATCTTGTCTTCAAGGCAAAATGACTAAACTCCCTTTTGTTGGACATGGGGAGAGGGCCACAGATCTCCTTGCCCTAGTACATACTGATGTGTGCGGCCCATTTGATGTGCCGGCTAGAGGCAATTTTGTCTACTTCATTACCTTTACCGATGATCTGTCTAGGTATGGGTATGTGTATCTTATGAGACACAAGTCTGAAGCTTTTGAAAAGTTCAAAGAATTCAGACATGAAGTAGAAAAACAAACTGAAAAACCCATTAAGGTTCTTCGATCAGATCGAGGAGGTGAATACCTTAGCCGAAGAATTCCTAGACTATCTCAAGGAAAAATGGCATAGTCTCTCAATGGACTCCACCAGGAACACCTCAACTCAACGGGATTTCAGAATGGAGAAATCGGACTCTATTGGATATGGTTCCGATCCATGATGAGCTTCACAGACCTTCCCTGATTTTCTTTGGGGACACTCATTGTTAACTTCAATTTATCTACTGAATAGGGTTCCCTCTAAAACCGTTCCTACCACACCGTATGAGATATGGCACGGTAAGAAACCAAGTCTGAGTCATCTCAGAATTTGGGGTTGTCCGGCTCATGTCAAAAGACAACAAGCGGACAAGTTAGAGTTTAGGTCCTTCAGAGCTCGATTCATAGGATATCCTAAAGAGTCATTAGGATACTATTTCTACATTCCAGAAGACCACAATGTGATTGTGAGTCGACATGCCATCTTTCTTGAAAAATAGTTTATTCAAGATAGCGGCATTGGAAAGCAGATTAAGCTTGATGAGAAAGTCTCACAAGTACAATGAGCTAAGGACCAATTGGAACCAAATCAGGTTGAGCCAATAAGAACACTACCTCCTCCACCTCATAGATCGGAAAGAGTTTTCCGTCCCCCTGAAAGATACTTAGGTATTATTTCAGAGGAAGTAGAGAAAATGTTCCTCGTAGGTAATGGTGCTCATGGTGATGATCCCAAAACCTACAATGAGGCGATATCAGATATCGACTCCGAGAAATGGCTAGAGGCAATGCAGTCAGAAATTGACTCGATGCACTCAAACCAAGTCTGGACCTTGGTAGATCCACCAGAAGGTATAGTACCTATTGGGTGTAAATGGATCTTCAAGAGAAAGATTGGTGCAGATGGGAATGTGGAGACATTCAAGGCTAGACTAGTGGCAAAAGGTTATAGTCAACGCGAAGGCATTGACTATCAGGATACCTTTTCTCCAGTGGCTATGCTAAAATCCATCCGCACATTGCTTGCCGTTGCAGCCTATTTCGATTATGAAATATGGCAAATGGACGTGAAAATGATGTTCTTAAATGGATATCTTGAGGAAGATATCTATATGGAACAGCCGCTAGGTTTCACATCCAGTGATACTGATCACAAGGTTTGCAAGCTGCAAAGGTCCATATATGGACTTAAGCAAGCATCTCGGAGCTGGAACACTCTCATTTCAATGATGTGATCAAAATGTTTGGTTTCATCAAAAATGAAGAGGAACCGTGTGTTTTCAAAAAGGTCAGTGGGAGCGCTGTTGTCTTCCTCATATTGTACGTGGATGACATCCTCCTTATTGGGAATGATTTCCCATGTTGACGACAGTCAAAATATGGTTGTCCAAGGAATTCTCCATGAAAGACCTAGGTGAAGCATCCTTTATTCTAGGAATTAAGGTCTATAGGGATAGACCGAATAGGATGCTAGGACTTTCACAGAAGATGTACATAGAGGAAGTACTAAAGAGGTTTAGTATGGAAAACTCTAAGAGGGGATTAATACCCTTCAGACATGGTATTCATCTTTCCAAGAAGATGTGCCCTAGCACACCTGAGGAAATAGAATGCATGAGCAAGATCCCTTATGCTTCTGCAATAGGGAGCCTCATGTATGCCATGCTATGTACACGACCTGATATAGCCCATGCTGTGAGTGTCACAAGCAGATATCAGTCAAATCCAGGTGAAGAACACTGGACTTCTGTGAAATGTATCCTTAAGTACTTAAGAAGAACTAAGGATATGATGTTGGTCTTTGGTAATGGAGAACTCCAAGTCCAGGGATACACAGACTCGGATTTCATGTCCGATGTAGATGATCGAAAGTCGACATCTGGGAGTCTGTTTGTGTGCAATGGTGGTGCTGTCAGCTGGAAGAGTTTCAAGCAAACCGTGATAGCAGATTCCACCATGGAAGCAGAATATATCGCTGCATCAGAAGCTGCGAAGGAAGCATTCTGGTATAAGAAGTTTGCTGCAGAAATTGGAGTAATGCCATCAGATGCCATTCCTCTATACTGCGACAACAATGGCGCCATAGCCCTTGCTAAGGAGCCGAGGTCTCACCAAAAATCCAAGCACATTGAGCGGCGATACCACCTCATCCGCGATTACCTCGAGAAGGGTTACGTCGAGGTCAAGAGAGTCAACTCCACAGATAATGTGGCAGACCCACTTACAAAGCCGTTGGGCCAGCAGAAGATCGAAGCCCACCTTGAGAAGATGGGACTTAGACTTGTAGCCAATTGGCTTTAGGACAAGTGGGAGATTGTTAGATATATGTGCCCTAGAAGCCAGAATTGGCTGACACTTGTAATACACTTCTAGGGGCAAAATTATAATTTTGACTATAATCAATAAAATGGGTTATTTTCTATCACATATGTGTATTTAGTGTCTGTGATACATCCTTTGAGTTAATGGTAATGATAATTCATATTTTCAAGAGTTGAAAATTTAAGACATGAATAATCATTATTAACTCATAAAATGCTTCCGACCATAGGATCATCACGAGGATGGTGATTGATCCTGAAAGGTTGGTGTACAATCGCTTCTCTTTAGTAGATGAGTCTTGAGTCTATGGTGTGGAGACACCGGAGCGAGAGTACAGGATACTCGTTAGAGAACGAGGGCACTGAGCGTGACCACCTCGAGTAGTCATTAGGGAAGTCTACCTTCTCGTCAATGACTGACTCGATGCTGCAGTAGTGTGTCTGGTTCTTTGACCTGAGGTGCATCGGCAGTTCACCTTGAGGGTGTTATAGTTTGACTACACCATTACTCGGTCTCCTAGCCATTGGAACCCTGAGGTGTATGTTGGCTATAGCATGTTCATTGTAGGAACTGGATTGCATCAAGATGGAATCTATCTACCTCGGTGGTAGAGGAGCAGCCCTATGATGATCATGAGAATCAAGTCCAGAAGCCCATGGCCATGGCAGAGTGAAATAATAGAAAGAGTTTCTATTTAGGTTTTCACATCGGACTTGAATCGAATGATTACATCATATGACAGAAACTAGGGTTTGACGAGTTCACCTTAACCCTAATCTGATCGGGGCTCAAGATAGAAGAACTTAATCACACAGGTAGCTACACTAAGAGGTTCGCATTCAGCTCTGATGGATTGCCACCATATACTGCTAGGTGTCACTAGTAGATTTTAGGAGCAATTAGAATGATTTAGATGATCGATCATTCTAGCTGTTCGAATCAGAAGAGTTCTGATCCATAGAAAAGAAGTTTCGATGATGTCGATGATAGAGATAATGACATATCCCATTACCATACAAAACTAAACCTAACTGAATCACACAAACAAGGGTGGCGTGTGCCCAAGTAGGAGGGCACACGCCAAGGGTGGCGTGCGCTCAGGTAGGAGGCGCCCAGGAGTCCCTATTGAATAGGGACTCCATCTCCTTTTTGGATTCCAAATAGACTCCTCCTAAGAATCAACTTTGACTGATCTTAGGAACCATCTAAGGAGGAATCCAAGGGATTCTATTCCCACCAATCAAATTTAGATCTGATTTTACAAAGGATTGTGATTGGTTGGGAAGAAGAGGAGTTGGATCACGCATTATCTATAAATAAGACCCTGCATCCAACTCAAAGTGAGAACACAATTCCCACGCCCCAAGGCTGGCTCTCTCTTCCTCCTCCATGCCAAGCCCATCTTCTCCCTCTCCTCTCCATGTCCAAAGTAGTTTGGGATTTCAATTGGTGCGATCCAGACGAGAGAAAGGCGATAGAAAGCTAGAAAGCTGTGCTGCTGCAAAGGACAACTGCTGATCTTTGAAAGATGTTTTGAAGATCCTTCAAATCAGATTCAGATTTAATTTTTGGAGATGTGATAGAGAAGAAGAGGATCTCCAGATCTAGCTCAAGTAGATATCGATAGAGGCCAGGCACTTGCATGGCTAGATCCAGAATTTCCGCTGCTTATAGGATCATCAATGGGTAATTGGATTATCCTACATCAAGGTAAATTAAATTTGATTTAATTTATTAAGATTTTATTTTAATTATTAGAATAATAAGAATCAGATCTGAAATATTCCAGATCTGATTTAGATCAAAGAAAAAAATTTTTAAAATATATCTCTTGATTCGATCAGATCTGAACGAACCTGGTCTGAGAAATCAGGATTTTCCTTCAATAACATCTTCGATTTTCTTCTTTGGATGCAAGACATACCTACATACAAAATTAAGTCTTAACTTTAGGTACCCAAGTTTTCTTAGGTCCTTTAAAGTTAGTCACAATGGTTTCTTTTGGAACCTATATTTTTTTATATTTGAATTGTTAGAAAACATGTATAAGATTTATGTCCTAGTTTACCACATTTAAAGCATGTAATATTTAAAAATTTATTATTTTATGAATTTACAAAAATACTTTTCAAAAATTTTTATTTTCTTAGAGGATTATAACCTAGGCTGGCTTTATCATAAACGATCTTTTGTTTATCAAGAATCAAATAAAAGTTATTTAAACTCAAAATAAATTTTTCTACCATTAGTTTTAACTTGTCAATTTTATTTTTTAAATTTAGATTCTTTTGAGTTAAAGCTAGTTTTTCACTTGAGATATTTTCATTTTTTTTTAGCAAGGATTGATTCTTTTGAGTTCTTTGTTTTTAGCTCTTAACTTCTTTAAATCATCTACTAAATTATAGAAGGCTTCTTGAAGTTCTTCAAAAGTAAATTCATTTGAGATTTCAGTATTTATCTTATTTTCATGTGCCATGAGGTATAAGTTGGCTTATTTATGAACCTCTTCTTCTTCGGAGCTTGAATCATTAATATCACTCCATATAACTACCATAGCCTTTTTCTTGTACTTCTTGAGGCCCCTTTTGAGTCATGGACATTTGGACCTAAAGTACCTTGACTTCTTACATTCATAACAAATAAGGGACTACTCCTTATCCTTTTTCTTGCTATGCTTCTCTTTTGTAGGTGGCCTCTTCCTCATATATCCTTTGTTTTCTCTTCTTCAAAAATCTTTTGAACTTCTTAGTGATGAAGGCTAAGTCTTCATCTTATTCTTCATTTTTTATTTCATCGGATCTCTCATCTTGTTGAGTGGTGGATTTGAAGGCAATTATCTTTTTCTTCTCGATATTTTCTTCTTGATATTATTTCATGCTTAGCTCGTATGTCATTAGCGATCCTAGAAGCTCCTCCAAGGGTAGAACATTTAGATCTTTGGCTTCTTGGATTATGGTCACTTTGGCCTCCTAAGTCCTTGATAAAGATTTAAGAATCTTTCTCATAAGGTCGCTGTTAGAATAAAACTTACCAAGAACTTTTAGATCATTAATAATATCTGTAAAATGAGTAAATATTTCAGTTATTAATTCATCATGCTCTATTTTAAAGAGTTCATATTTATGCACAAGCATATTAATTTTTGACTCCTTGACTTGATTAGTGCCTTCATGTGTTACTTCTAACCTATCCCATATTTTCTTAGCTAATATACAAGTTAAAATGTGGTTGAATTTATTAGCATCTAAAGCACAATATAAAACATTCATGGCTTTAGCATTGAGCTGAGCCATATTCTTATCAATTTCATTTCATTCTCTTTTGGATTTGGTTGATTCTACACCATCGATTATCTTGGTGGGTGTGTGGTCCATTAACTATGATACTTCACATATCATAGTTAAGTGCTTAGATAAAAATTTTCATTCGAGCTTTTCAATAGGTGTAGTTTGACCCATTAAAAAGTGGAGGTCGGTTTGTGGACTACCCCTCGGCTAGTGAAGCACCAACTTGAATTCCCATAGATCTTTAGCTCTTTGATAGTTAAATCAAAGTAGGGCTAGAGCACCGAGCTTTGATACTACTTGTTTTCCAGCTATGCAATCCAAAAGGAGGGGTGAATTGAATTTTTAAAATTTTAAAACTAATTTAGAGTTATAAAGATTACGTGATGATATGCAAGTGATATGTGATAGGTGTTTTAAGTATAGAGAAGAAGTGAATACCAAGAGAGCAAGTATATAACAAAGTAAAGATAAAGAGAAGATAAGCATACTATAAATAAATAAGATTTATAGTGGTTCGATGCCAACCTTGCATCGATATCCACTTTCCAAATTTTACTTAAAAATTTAAATCCACTAAATGCATTCAAACTGAATACAACGTTGAAAACTTTCAATCCTAGCTATTCTAAGCTAGAACACTTATTTTTCAGATATAAGCCAATTCAATACAATCCGATTCAAAGTTTCGATAAATCTTTCCAAGTTTTGGAACCCTTCCAAAATTTAAAACAACTCAAAGAGCAGAGAATAAGAGTTAATGTCAATAAATACAACTCAAGCCCCTTAAATAAGTAAATAAAAGCTTTAAAAAAAACTTTACACAATAAAGAGGAAGCATTTTTTATTTTTCTCAAGTTTGTTGAAGACTTGAATGAGCTTTTGAGGGATTAGTGAGCTTGAAATAAAAGCTTCTTTATTTAAAGAGGGCTTTTTGCTTAGGACTAAAATGAATGCTTGAATCTCTTGATTTCTTTCCTCCTTTTTTAGCCTTTATATCTTCAATAAGTGTTAGAAAAAAATCTGGGCAGGTTTAGAACCGTTGGAGGGCTTTTAATGTACATTAAATATGATAAAAATAGATTGAAAAAAATAGTCATTGTAGAATTTTTCCATCGCAGAGGTCGACCCCCCTATGCAGGGGATGACCTAAGGATCAACCTCTATAATAGAAAATTGAAAAACCTAATGTTCTACATTTTTTGCCTTTGGAACAGTAGAGGTCGACCCCTAGGTTGATCCCTGACATAGGGGATGACCTAGGGATCGACTCCTGCAAGCGTGTCAGCCCAGAAATGCATGCCATTCAACCCCTTTAGACAAGGGTCGACCTAAGAATCGATCCTTTTCTTTAAACTTGATTTCTTTCTTAATTTATATATCCAAAAAATATAAAATTATCTTTAATAAATTATAAATATTCTATTCTTGCTCTTGAGACTTTTGAATCAAAATTTGATAAAATTATAATTTTGTCCCTGAAATACAATAAATCTTTTTTCAAGGCAAAATTATTAGTAATTTTCTTAAATATTTTGTAATCATCAAAATCAATTCTGGGAGCAATACAAGTCATACTTAGATTATAAAATCTAATTAGCCTCAAATTAAGTCAAGATTAATTAAATTAAATTTGATTTAAATCAATTAAGAGAATAATTTTTAATTTGAATTCAATTTAAATCCAATTCAATCTTGATTCAAATCCAATTCAATCTTGATTCAAATCCAATTCAAAAATATGTCAATCCTAATTTAATTAGACTTTGAATCCAGTCCTACTTAGATGATAAAATTTAATTACCTTCAAATTAAGTTAAGCCTAGTTAAATTTAATTTTATTTAAATCAATCAGAGGAAATTAGTTTTTAATTTAGGTTCAATTTGAATCCAATTCGAATTCAATTTGAAATTCTGTTAAACCTAATTCAATTAGACTTTGAATTCAAGTTCTAATTAGATTGTAAAATTTAATTACCCTCAAATTAAGTCAATACTAGTTAAATTTAATTTGATTTAAATTAATTATAAAAAAATAATTTTTAATTTAAGTTCATTTCAAATCTAATTCAAATTCGATTCGAATCTAATTTAAAATCCTATCAAACCTAATTCAATTAGACTTTGAATCCAAATCCTACTTGAATTATAAAATCTAATTAGCCTCAAATTAAGTCAATCCTACTTAAATTAAATCTAATTTAAATTAATTAGGACTTGATCCATAATTCAATTCAAACTCGATTCGAATCTAATTTGAAATCTTGTCAAATCTAATTCAATTAGACTTTGAATTCAAATCCTACATGAATTATAAAACTCAATTAACTTCAAATTATGTCAAGCTTAATTAAATTAAATTTGACTTAAGTCAATTAGGACTTGATCTATAATTCAATTTGTATCCAATTTAAACTTGATTCAAATCAAATTCAAAATCTTGTCAAATCTAATTTAATTAGGCTTTGAATCTAAGTTCTACTTCGATTATAAAATTTAATTAGTCTTAAATTAAGTCAAGTATAATTAAGTTAAATTTAATTTAAATTAATTAGGACTTGATCCATGATTCAATTCAAATTCAATTCAGACCTGATTCAAATATGATTCGAATCCAATTTGATATTAAACCTAATTCAATTAGGCTTTAAATCCGAGTTCTACTTGAAATATTAAAATTTAATTAGCCTCAAATTAAGTCAAGCCCAATTACATTAAATCTAATTTAAATCAATTAAAACTTGATACATAAATTAGTTAAATCAAAAAATTTTAATAAAATCCAATAATGATTTTTAACCACCCAAAAAATGATCAAGGAGAGAAAAAAATTAATATTAAAATATAATATTAAAAAATATAATATTATTAGAAATAGCATTAGCGACAGAGTAACTTGCCATCATTAATAATTTTTTTAAAATACTATTTTAAACTTTTTAAAATATTATTTTAAACTTTTTAAAAATTAATATTAAAATTTAATATTTAAAAAAATAGTATTAACGATGGTGGATGGATATTAGCAATGAAAACTACTGTCGCTAATATCCTAGCATGAAAAATGGAGCTTTACTGACCATATTACCAATGGCAAGATTTGCTGTCAGTAATAGTCCCCACCCTATCGGAGGGAGAAAAAAATTTTCTTTCCATGCTCGTTCTCCTCCTTCCCATGAATTCCCTCTCGTTCTCCTCCTTCCTAGCTTAAAATTTCTTTTTATGTTCATTCTCCTCCTTCCCACGAATCTCTTCTCGTTTTCTTCCTTCCTGGCTTTTTTCCACCTCGCCGATGCCTCCTCCTAACCGACGGCGACCCCTATCCCCGACTATCTTTTCTGGCATTTCCTACCCCTTGATCGTCCTCCTTCTTAGCATCCTGACCTTGTCGGTGCCTCCTATGCCACAGCTCCGAGCCCGCTGCCCCAGCTCCTCCTCACTCGAGCCCGTCGATGCCTCCTATGCGACCATCCTGAGCTTGCCACCCTGACCCCATCGACATCTCCTACGCAGTGGCCCCGAGCTAGCTGCCCTATACCCACCTCTTCCATGGCCGTCCAGACCCCATCGGTACCTCCTACGCCACCTTAGCCCCGCCTCTCCCGCGATCGCCCTGACCCTGCTGGCGCCTCCTACATCATGGCCCTGAGCTAGTCATCCTGGCCTTGCCTTGCCCATGGCCACCCCAACCCCATCAGCGCCTCCTATGCTGCAGCCCCGAGCTAGCCGCCCCAACTGCACCTTGCCCGTCGGCCTCCCCATGGCCCCATCCCTGCTAACTTGACCGCGTGGTCCCTACCCTATTATCCCCAACCCGCAGCCCTGACCCTATGGGCCCTACCCACGGCCCCGTCCCTACGCCAGCGTGCCTACTATTGTGAGTATTACTTATGGCATTAAACTTGAGATTCTATATTATTTTAGTAAAAGCTCTCTTTTTTTAACTTGAGAAGGAATTTGACTTAAATTTGGATATATGTGCCATACTTGTATGAATAAAGGTTTTACACATCAACTCTATCATCAATTAATGAAAGCAAAGAAGCCTCAAAACCTTTCTTTTTAAACTCGTATTATTTTCTAATATCTTCTATTAGAGGTCTAAGTTGACTAGATTGAAAAAGTTGCTTCCTTATTTCTCCAATCAAATCAAATATATAAATCTCACATAGAAGAATTACCAGGCTATGAGGTTATCTTAAAACTTTCATTAACAGCCAATATTTAAGAAGATATAGGCTATTGACAAGAAGCCTGATGATATAATTGCACATTAAATGTGTTATATTTTCATTGATTATTTTTAGGTTAGTTCAGCCTTACTTATTAGAGTTTGCTTTTAGCCTCGAGTTCACTAACAAAAAGTTTGAAATGCTCGATCTTATTCTTCCAAGTGATCTTCTTCTCAAATGAACAGATAAAACTTGTTAGGGACTTCTAATTACTTTGTCCTCATCCTATCCTGCTTTTTAGTTACCCTTCTCCATCTCATGTATTGGAACCACATCTTGATTTGTTTGTTGTGATAATTCTACAACCGATGGAAAGTGGTTCAGAATGGAGTAACCATTTGTGCTGGTTTCTTTAACAATGGGAACACTCGGATGGTTAGATTTTAGTCCTCATAACTCTATTTTTAGGATGGCAATATACAATGAAAGCCGGACAAAATTATTTGTCTTGTATCCAGAAGATATTATTGTTTGGTTATAGTACTAATTAAATATCTTGGAATGACATATAAGATTGAGATATTAAAGAAGAGTTAATCCAATAGAATTTACTATTGTAGTATATGATAGATTTCATAGCTTATGGAAGAATGTAAAACTTTCTCTCCATCTAAGACCAACATTTCTATAAATTGATGTAAGATGAAGCCACATAGCTGATAAATAACTTTGAATAATAAAAGGTATAGTGGATTTGAACACAATCCTTGTTCTATGACCTAATGCCTCAAGATATTTAGCAAGGTTAAGAAAAGGTAAAATGATATCTATACCCTTATGAATCTTAAATTTAGCCTAGCTATTTTTCATTTATTTTTAATTATGGGTGGCTATGATATACTAAGTTTTAGTTTACACAACTTTCTTCTCTTCCTTTCTTAATTTTAGATTTGTACTGGCATATGTAAGGATTTGTGGTGCTCCCAAGCCTTGGGAGGCCACGGGAGGAGCCAGGACATTGGCTCCAGAGATTTCAAGGGCTTGGTTGGTGCTTTAGAGATCTAGAACACAAGGTGAAGCAAGAAATCAGAGCCAGAGAATCAAGACTGCAGAAAGAAGATTTTTTGTAGGTTAGTCGGCTCAGTCCAAAATTGGATCGGCTAAGTCTCAAAATACAGGCAAAATAGAGAGCAGAGCGTTCAGGACTGCAGGCACGACACAGAACTGGGCCAGCTCAATTTCAGACTAAATCAACCTAGTGAAACTTATCTGGCTCAGTGCTGAGACTGAGCCGGCTCAGTGCGCGGGCAGAATTACGTGAGGGTCTATTTTGGATTAGGTTTGGATTGATCCTAGGATCTTATGGCCTGATTTAAGAGGTCTTAAGAAAGCTAACTCATGTATAGGTCGGATCTAGATTCAGAGGATAAGAGCATGGGAGACATGGGTGTACATGAGCTCGATGAGTGCTTTCATGTATTGGGTTAGCCAAAAAAATTTTTGGTTGGACCTAATGACTATGTATAAATATATAGGTTATATTAGAATTTTAAAGGGAAAGATGTCCTAGCATAGATCTAGGTGTTAGATCTATGGTTTGCTGCCCATAGAGAATGTCACAGATTTCTTCAGATCTGTGCTAAAGATCAAGGGCTTCCACAACATGGTATCGGTGCTTGTGATGTCAAGGATGACCGGCGTTTGAGCAATATCATGGGTCTACAATTTGGTATCAAAGCTACGTGATGCTTGGGATGTTGTGGACAACAATATGATATCAGAGCCAGATTTTAGAGCCTGATGGTGCATGAAAAGAGCCAGATTTCAGAGCTTGATGGTGCATGAAAGCGAAGGAGAAGTTGTACAAGGTGAAATCAGAAATCTACACAAGGATTCCATGGTATGTCTCAAATCTATTTTGTTGTTGCTGTGGTTTGGCCAACTGAGAGTAGTGAGTTAAAGATGGAGGTTGAGAAGATTAATGGAAAGAGATTTTTTTGAGGTGGAAGGATTGAATGCATGATTTGCTGATCGATCTTAGTGGAAAGATCAAGGTATATGACGGTTATGTGATAAGCAGGAAGCACTGGAGTGCTGCAGTAGCATTTTTCTAAAGATGCAAGATTGAGAGAGGCTTGACGACGCAGCAGCCGAGAAAGGTATCTCAGCAGAGTGCATCAGGGTTCTCTAGAAAGATGGGTAGTGTGGGGCTGTTGAAGAGAAATTTTTCAAGGGATAATGGTCGAAGAAAGGCTGAAGAAGTGACTATACGTCCTTCGGTGTTAGAAAGATGGAAAAGTAGTCGGAGATGTATTCAGCGGTTTGACCAGAGCATGGATTTGCGAAGCCTTGGGGATGATGGAGATGGATGATCCATGGAGGTCCAGCAAATTAGGACTAGATGGCTGTAGAGTGGCATAGAGACAAGTCAGAAAGTGCTGGAGTGTTGCAGGAGTGCTATCCTAGAGACACAGGGGCTGAGAGAGGCTCGATGGTGCAGCAGCCAAAGAGTGTATCTCAGTAGAGTATGTCAGGAGCTTCTCAGGAAGATCGAGAGCAGGTCTCATGGAGAGTCAGGAGGTCTCAGGGAGTGCCAGGAGGTCTCTAGCAGTTGGGAGTATCATGAATCAGATTTCTTCTATAGGAGCACCAGGAAGAGTTACGGTTCAGGTGGAGGATGGTTCTCCGGGCATAACTGAAATGATGACTGGTGTAGAGGCAGAAGAGAAGGACTAAGGTGGAATTTTCTATGGTTCAATCATTGGATTCAGAAGAGTTGGATGAGCTCTTGAATTTTGAAGGTGCCCGCGGGTTACGGAGGTATCCAAGACAGCTTCGAAGAGGGCCGTACAGTGTGAAGGATTCGAAGGGGCAGCAATGGTGTTCGAGGTACAGCGACAGACTTAGTAGTGCAGTGTTGAGTGGTTGGCCTCGAGGGACTCAGGCATAGAATCAACTTCTGCAGCATCAGGTGGACTTCAGATATAGGTAGAGCTCCATAGTGGTGGCTTCACAAGTGGAGAAAAAATTTGGCATGAGTTCAAAGCACCGATGATGCACAATCTCAGATGGAGCGGCGTGTGCAGGTGGACAGGCGTAGCTCTGAGAAGATAGTATCAGGTGGTATAGCATGTGCTGGTCCAGAAATGCTATAGGTTCTCTAGAAAAGTTTAAAGAAAGTAATGCAGTTGTTAAGCAGAAGAGATCCTATAATTTTAGGATGATGTCAAGAAGCAAGCACAGGTCTTCAACGATGGAGGTGGTCATCCCAAAGGCCTCAAAGGTGTACAATAGCTGAAGAGGATTGGCGGAGGCGATGTTTGCACAAGTGCTGTCGAGTGCGCAAGGATAGTGGGATCGTGCAAGAGGACATTGCCAAGGGATTTGCTAAGGCTTAAGGCACCAAGATGGAGATTATGAGGATTTATGGTGCTCCCAAGTCTTGGGAGGCCACAGGAGGAGCCAGGGCATTAGCTCCAGAGATTTCAGGGACTTGGTTGGTGCTTCGAAGGTCTGAGATACAAGATAAAGCAAGGAACCAAAGCGAGAGAATCATGACTACAGAAAGGAGATTTTTTGCAGGTTAGCTGGTTAAGTCCAAAATTGGGTCGACTAAGTTTCAGAGCACAGACAAAACAGAGAGCTGAGCATTCAAGACTGCAGGCACAGCACAGAACTAGGCCGGCTTAGTTTCAGACTGAGCCAACCTAGTGGAACTTAGCCGGCTCAATGCTGAGACCGAGCCGGCTCAGTGCGCGGGCAGAGTTATGTGAGGATTTATTTTGGGCTAGGGTCTGGGTTGATCCTAGGGTGTTAAGGTCTGGTTCATGATGTCTTAAGGGAGCTAACTCATGTATGGGTCGGGTCTAGATCCAGAGGATGAGAGTATGAGAGACATGGGTGTACATGGGCTCGGTGAGTGCTTTCATATATTAAGTAAGCCAGGAAAGTTTTTGGTCGGACCTAATGACTATGTATAAATACATAGGTTGTATTAGGATTTTAAAGAGGAAGGTGCCCCAGCATAGATCTAGGTGTTGGATCTATGGTTTGCTGTCCATAGAGAACGTCATAGGTTTCTTCAGGTCTGTGCTAAAGATCAGGATCTTCCGCAACATGGTATCGATACTTGTGATGTCAAGGATGATTGACGTTCGAGCGATATCATGGATCTATAATTTGGTATCAGAGCTAGGTGACTCCTGGGATGTTGTGGACGGTAATAGCATATATAATGCTTGCATTAATTCAAATGAAATGGGATGCATGATAACTTTCTATAATCTAATAGTAAGTCATGAACTTATATTTTATTAGTACTTTTGTGTTGTATCTTATAGAATTTATGTTTATTTATTGATCAAAAATAAGTCTGATATGTAGCAATAATTTTAGATTTGTACGGCCACATCTTGCCTCCTTGAGCTTCCAACTGTGAGCCTTTGGCCACCTCTCCGAGCCCCCGGTCTATCTCCTCCTAGTCTCCTGCAAGTGCTTTCCTTTCTATATATCTCCATCTTTTTATTTTTTTAATTTTTTGCTTAGAACTCTTTCCGAGTCTTTCATGCAGGTGCTTCCACCTTCTCCCTCAACTGCAATCCTTACCATAGATATCCAAAAAAGAGAAAGAAATGAAAAGAAAAAGAAGAACAAAAGCAAAAAAATGTTGATCAATCTTTGTGGAAAAAGATCTTCCTTTTTTATTTTTCAACATTTTCTTTGTTTTCATTAATTTTTTCTATATTTTTCTCTACATTTTTCTCTACTATGTTCATTCTCAGAGTCTCAATCGGATGGGAAGCGGGATCCTCGCCGAGGTGATGAGGTAAATGTGGCTTGCAGGATCTCTGATCGTAGTGAACCTTCTCCACTACTCCATCAAGATAATCTTGATCATGTTCAATGATATATCCTTTATTTTATTTTTAATTTTTATTTATATATTAAATTTATTTATTTTAGAATATGTTGTCTCTAGATATGTATTTATATAGTATGTATGCATGTATGTCTAATGTATTATGTACATATATAGTTTTATGTAATTATATTTCTAAAATGTTTATGAAGTTGAAGTGTAGGGACTAGTTGAAGGATAGAAGGAATTGGCAAAAGAAAAGATTAAACTACCAGTGATTAGAACATGCTCAATATTCTTGTCTCTCCTATATTAATTTTTATTTAAATACATAGGTATTTTTAAAAAATATTTTTTCTCTAATAGTTTTATATTATCCAAACTTTTGGCAAATTATCCTGAAAGAGGTTCTAAATATTTTGGAACAACCCAATACACTTCGATTCATGGTTTTATATTATAGATTTTTACTTATTTATTTTTTCTCTATTTCTCTTTTTCTCTTCTTCTTGGAAAATAGGGGTACGGGGACTCTATGCCAGCCGCCTCCCATGGCAGCGATGGTGGCAATAGCTTGGCGGCTCTGTTCCTCAACAGCCTGAGCATGGCCCATGTTTGGCAATGGCGATCATCATGGCAAAAGAAGAGAAGAAAAAGAAATCAACAAGGGAAGGTCCATCTATCATAAAATTTGGTGACCACTGGTGGCAATCTAAGGTTGCAACAATGTCTAGGGACCAAGAAAGAAAAGAAAAGAGGATTTAGAGGTTTTTACCTTTTCTCCGGCGAGGTATTTGATGATGGTTCATTCAGATATCTTGATGGAAAATTAAAGGAAGCTTGGGGATTTTGCTAGCAGTGGATTAGGATGAGGGCGATGCCAAGAGAAAGAAATGATGGAGATTTATAGATGAAAGTCATAGGATCCTCATTGAAGTTTGATTAGACTCTTTTTTCTAATTGGACTCGAAGAGAGGAGATGGACTCCATCAAGAGTCTTCTTCCACCTCACATGCTGGGCACGTGAGGCTTCAGG
Organism: Cocos nucifera; assembly: GCA_006176705.1. Taxonomy (NCBI): domain Eukaryota; kingdom Viridiplantae; phylum Streptophyta; class Magnoliopsida; order Arecales; family Arecaceae; genus Cocos; species Cocos nucifera. Next base: position 123,012 of record QRFJ01005426.1, on the reverse strand, counting down.
ATTTTTTTTTTTTTTTTTCCTACCTTTAAATTCATGCAGAAAAAGAAAAAAAAGAGGGGACGGGTCCTTACATCCTCTCTCTTGAAATCCATACATTAATTTACAGTTACCTATTCCTATCAGGATTTATATTAGTATTGCACAATGGGTATGAAATGTACTGATTCACAAAAAACAGGGTCCTATCACTGATACGTTATATTGGTGATGACAGTCAATGTCCACCCTAGTGATCTCATATATTTGCCGTTTCTATTAATAGATCAAAATATCTAATTACATGCACAATATAGGCATGTCAATGGAGGACATTAACCCATTAAACCAATCCGAATCCAACATGAAACATAGGGCTTGGATAGAAAAATTAATGCGATAACCTATTAAGGTAGATCTATGTCCATAAATAGACCCGAAGTCTTGTCGGTTAGGATTTGGACTTAGGTAAACCATACCTGAAGACCTGAATGCTACCCATTTTATGTGCATGCACACCAAAATACACACATCTACATTCACAGATACATATGCATGCATATAGAAACAGCTCATATATATGTTTCTGTTTATACATGCGTCCGTGAGTTTGTTTGTTTGTATTCCTATATATGTATGTATGGATATGTATATATGCATATATGTAACCAAAAAAATGATAAGCAATGACGAATGTTAAATCATAACAAATGTATTCTGAAAAGACTATACTCAATGAGATGAGAAGAATCTGGGGCAATAAAATGGGTGGAGGTTTTAATCCTCTCGCTATTGACTTTTTCTTTGTGGTCAAAAGAATTGATTGATATACATATACACATGTATTTAATTAATTATTTATGTATAGGATTATATATGCATACATATGTATGTATGCATATACATACATAAAAAAGTAGTGCGGGGTAGGAGAAATAGAAGTGCAATAGAGATTCCATTATAAATGAAGCTAATTTGGGAGTTCTATTAGGGAATTTGGTGTCAAGTTGCAGACGGGAATCTTTACTGCAATGAATTCATACCTGGAAAGGTTATGTGCAGAAAAGGGGAACCTATTTTCACCTCATCATGAGTTGCATGTTATCATTCACTTTCAGGTGCATAGAATAAAAAAGTAAATGGCCAAAATTGGATGGATGTGGTCCTTGCATGAGCCATGTGACCGTGTCAAGATACAGGGCTTATGCATATAACGAAGTTTATGCGTGCAAGAGAATGGGTCGGGTATCGGTCTGAAATTAGACATTTGAAAATTTTGAATCAGGTCTAGTTTTGATGTTTCTCGAACCATCCCGGTTCCGACTAATTAACTACCCGGTCGATCTATCTACATGCATGCATGTACTCTTTTAAGTTTTATTTCTATTCCCTTCAATTTGGAAATTCTTGGTAATATATAATTTTGTTCTATATTTTAATTAGGTAGAAGCAAAAATAATCATATGTTAGAACATGTTAAGGGGTTGTAATAGATCACTATTGCATAATTAACTATCAAGTGCTCGTCCGTCGTTGTTCAATTTTTAATGCCTTATTGATAACCTTCTTTTTTAACTTGAATAATTGTTAAAGCGATATGTTTTGGTACTCGACAAGAACTCGCACCCATTTGGATCAAGCGTAGATCTTAACATTTCGGAGACCAGCCCTAGGGCCCAATGGTTTTGTCACATTCTTATTACCTTTAGCCTGGAGCTGCTTTAACTTTCGTTGGCCCGTGGAATGAAATTTAGATCCAAAGTCCAATAAACCGTGTCTGGGAATAATAAATCATAGATTAGTACCAAAAAAAAAAAAACTAATCTGATCTGGAAGCACCTTTAAGTTTCTGTGATAGCTTACATAAGAGTACTGATCTGAAACTTCTCACCTATAGAAATTTAATTATGCTTGACCGTAAGGAGTTGAACTCTAGAATGAGAATGAAAATGAGTGGCTGCCATTCCATATGTTTAATTGGAGAGAGTCTCGTTCCGATATTAATTCTAATTTTAAAAGAAAGTGGAAATGTACTGATCCTCAAATATCAATTCCGATTCTTTTCTAGTATGCAAATCTCGTTCTAATTTCAATTCTAATCAAAAACAAAAATATCTTATAACATTCTCATTTCGATTCTCATTTCAATCATTTTCATTTCAATTCTAATTTTAATTCCGACCCTTGAACCAATTGCATGCTAAAAGTTATCTCAAATTAGCATCCGATGAGATGGATTAAGCCAAGAGTTTTACTAAAATGGTTTTAAGTACGGATCTTTTGTCATATCCCTAGGTGTGTAAACTGGGAGAGCGGGTATTTGGTTGCTCGAAAACGGAGAAGAGAACTTTAGGCTCTTGGAAACGAAGTGAAAAAAAAAAATAAAGGAAAAAAAAAAAATCAACTTGAAAGGAGATTTTTTTGAATGTGTTAAAACATATTTAGCAAGGAAAAAAAAATCATGCACACATATTTGAATTTCTTATCAAAATATGTGCACTATTTGTTTTTATAATTATTCAAAGGGTTTCAATTCTTTTCTCGTAATCGATTGTTTGATTACTTTCTAGTTTTATTCAAATTAAAATAAATTGCTTAACAGAATAAATTTTGAATTGTTAATACAAACTAGGAGGTAATGTGAAGCTTCTTTGTCCACTCATGTAGGCATGTTGCTTGCATGGTCCATTGCATGGACAACCCATGAGGCCATTCTGCAAGTGGATGCATGTCATTATTGGCCCATGCGAGACCTCATGGCAGGTCAAAAAGAAAGAAGATGCCAAAATCACCCGCTAGATCGTCGTCCAATTCATTAGTCCGCTATGAAACCGACGATCGATTGAGTGGTCGATGGGGTTGGACCGGCATCACCGATGATGTTACGGAGTACACAAATTCCTGACCGCTCATCAGTCTGATATGTTTATTGATCGATGATTAGGTGGTCGGTAGCCCACATCATTTATTTATGTGACTGGTGCTGGTGTAGTTTTCATTCCAAGATTGAAAGGATTTCCACGCAGGCCAACTAATTCTCCGAAACATAGCCGCAACCAACAAATCCGGCATTTGGGAGTAATCCACTGGATATAATGATTCAGATTTTTTTAAAAAAATAAAAAGAAAATTGAAAAAAATTGAAAAAAAATCGAAAAATAAAAAAAATTAAATATAAAATTTTTATATATTTATAAATTTATTTATTTAAAGCATATGAGATAGGTGAAAGTCATAGATGATAGCAAAAAAGAATTATTGCCTTGTTTATTTGTAACACGTAAACTTTTTTGATCTAGTTTTGAATAATTTATGAATAAACTATAAATTTAATGCATAAATTAAGAATACAGAAAATATATTGCAGGTATGTTCTTATCAGATAGCCAGAGACCAATCCTTCACCCTTGTTCATATGTAATTTTTAGTGGGACCACATCCATCATCGAGTTGACAAACTAGTTCAATCGTGAAATAACATACATAAATGTATATGTATCGAAAAAATTATTGATCAGGACTATTCCATCATTCCAATTTTTAGATCATGTAATAAAACATTGCCATATTATTCAATGAGATTAAAAAAATTCAACAAAAATTTGATTAAAAATAGCTAATCATAATTATTCATGTACTTTATTTTTATTTATATTTTTTTCATCAAATATGAAGTTTTGAACTTAACAGATGATCCAAAGTTCACGTGATGCAACAGTTCATATCAATAATTTCTCTATGTACCGTGTTTCCCTTTCATCCATTTTGTTGCACGGTTGGAATGGTCCACCCATCGGGCGGTAGACCTGAACCAACAAATCATCACTCTTCGCCCGCGAGCACATCCGATTGGAATCTGGAAAAAGAGAAAAAAAAAATACAAAAAGGCAAAGAAAAGTCAGTGAGAAGCCGGGTAAAGGTCGATTCCCCCACAACTGTTGGGATTATAGCCGTTTCTTGTTATCCCTTCCCCGTTCCTTTATGCTCTGCTTTTCACCGACGGTGGGGCGGTAGACCGAGAGGACGGCGAAAACGTGGGGTAAAGTTTGAAGATTCCGGTTAAAGAAGAGAGAGAAAGGGAGAGAGGGGGACCAACCAAATGGCCATCTGGAGGCCTCCGAAATTTTCCATTCCTGCTCTCCCCGCCGCCCTCCTCCCAATCCCTCCTCTCCCCTTTCTCGGTGAAGTCGAATCCCCTGGCCTTCGTCTCGGCAGATGAACTACCGGCTCCTCCTCCGCAAGCTCAGGGATTCACTCCTCCCCTGGCGTCGCCTCTCTCGTGCAGGTTCGGCTCCATTTGCTACGTTTCTTTACCACGAGCTCGAATTCTGTGTACAGTTTGCAAATTTTGTAGATCTGTGGTGCCAATTAGTTGCTCTTCTTCAGGAAGCATCAATATCCGCGCTGGATATAGAAAAAAATTGGCTCTTTTTGAAGTTTAATGTATTTTTGACAGTGTGCCTACCGCATTTGATTATATGTTTTTGATAACTCGGCTATTGATGGGATGGGAAGGAAGTTGGCTCGTTGGAGATAATTCTTCCTTTCTATCAGGCATTGACCAAATTCATATGCAGTTTTTAAGATTCATAATTTGATATGCTAATGGCTTTTCTGCGGTTCACTAGAAGTATTCGTAATTAGATTCGAGGTGCTTGTAAAATTTTCTTCTGGTGTCCTACTCACCAATGTTTACTAATTACTTGGACCTGGTTAGACTGAAAGGTCCAAGTCTGGGAAAGACACTAAATTCAGGCAGGAATGAGGATGATACTTAGGATATAAAATTGTTTTCTATGGAAAGAATAATATCTTTTGCACATTGGTCATGTACAACACATAGTATTATGGTGGTGGAATTTTGTTTTGATGGAATGATGGTTACAGTAGTTGTTAATTGGATAAATGGTTTAGTATAATTTGAAGCATTTAATAGCCCCAGTAAAAGAAAGATTTTCCAAGATACATCGGAAGGAAAATTAAATTAGTTGGAACATGTTCTGTACCTTTTATTGAGGATCCAATGGTATTTACTAAGAAGAGAAGAAGTGTTGCTGTTCATTATATATGCTTTATAATATAAGCTGATATGTAAGGATTCTATATTCTTGATTATGTTAATATGGTTCATATGGAACAATTTGTCGGACCTATTTAAAACAAGTATTGCATATATTTCCAGATACATCTCAAAGACATCATGTTCCCCACATATTGGTAAGTTCGATACACATCAAACACTTTTGATTCCAACCAGATTCTTTTGTTACAAGAACTAAAGATTACTAAAGATTAGTCAAAAATTGAACCCTTCCAAATTGACTCCAATTTATGGTAGTGACATCGTAAGCAGGTCATTGTTGTTTTTTAAGGTTGTTTAGTAATGAAGCATTAAAAAAATTAAAACTTTGAAGAATGCCATATAACATATATCCTTGAGATAGTCTTGGAGATTTTATGAGAAAGTAAGTTAATAAGAATTCTATTGGTATAACATATGACACTAACATTTGCTTTTGCTAAAGAACATAGAACCAAACACGCCACATAATTTCTATTTTTTTTTCCATCATCTTTGGAGCTGATACTCTTTTGGTGTTGTAAAACATAGCATGAAGTGATCATATACATATATCATAATTTATACTTGTGGCCACTGTTTAAGATTTCATTAATTGACTAACTTACACCTTTCAATGGACACATCAAATAAGTTTAAATCATTGAAATGTTTGAAACCAAGGGTGACATCATAAATTTATTAATGATTGACAAGCTAGTAATAATGAAACACTGTTAGGTTTTTATAAATGATTAGCCACCTTTGCATTTACTAATATAACAATTCTAATATGAACATATAAAATTTAGATGGAACTATTCTTCTGCATTTGACCACATCTCTTCTCCTCCTGATAGATCCAACACTTGAACATGCATTTGGGCTTGTCTGTGTTTACCTCCATGCATCACTGGTTAAAAGACAGTTACATTCTTCAACCTTTTCTTGAAATACAGAAAACAATTTTTTGGGACTTGTGTTATTATATCTAGTCTGGATTGATGTTTCTTTGCATCATACCCCCCAAACACTGAAACCATGCAATTGAGACATGCATTATGAGGCAGCAAAATGAGCATTGTATGCCCATCTGAATCCATCTGCATTTATAAGCTTTCTTCCGACCTACTATTCTATTTATTGATAGACCTTGAACCACAAAACCAATTTTTCAAGATTTTTATGCTTTGTTTGGTACGAAGAATGGATTGGAGAAAGGATGGATGGATGAGGAAGGATGGATGAGAGAGAGGATGGATGGAAGATCCATCCATCCTTTCATATGTTTGGTGAAATATGGAAGGATGGATAAAAGTGATTTCTTCTTCTGTTTGATATAGGAGGAATGAAAAGAAGGATGGATGGTATTTATATAATATTTTTACCAAACTATCCTTTGAAAAAATTATTACTATTATCAATTTATAATATTAATTTATACTAAATAAGTAAACAATATATAAACTTATAATCATTATAATTTATAATTATATAAATATTTAATTTTAATTTAATTTAATTTAATAAATAATTTTATAATTAAATTATTAATGAGTTAATTATATAAATAATGAGTTAATTTATAATTTAATTTAATAATTAATTTTATTAATAATATAAATAACTAGTTAATTTACAATCTAATTTAATAATTAATTAATATTATATAAATAATTAATTAAAAATAGTAAGTAAAATAGAAAAATTGAAGATAATTCTAGTTATTTAATTATAATTATCAAAATTATGTACTCAAATTAAAATAATTAGTAATAAAATTTAATAGTATATTATTAATAGTATATATAAAAATATATAAAAATAATATGAATGAAAAAATGAAGAAATATTATAGTTTTATCAAAAAAATTAATGAGGGATAATTTTGTCTATGTAAAAATCCACCCATCAATGCTCCATCCATCGTTCCTTCATCCTCCCAATTTGGAAGGATGCAAATTGGTGGGCTAGGGTGGATGGAGAATCTTATTTTTTCATCCATCCTTTCTATAACTTTTTGAACCAAACGATGCATGAAGGCCATCCATCCTTCCAATCTCATCTATCCTCTCTCTCATGACCCCAACCAAACATAGGGTTAGGGCCCCTCTGGGGAAGGACGCCTATCTTGTATGTTGTGTTAACCTCACACTAGCCTAAGTCAGGAAGAATTTAGTGGCCCGAAGAGGCAAAATTTTGTGGTTGGATGTTCCTTGAAGCAATCTTGAAAAAGACAGGGAACTTACATTCCTTCTTGAAGGTTATATGCCACGTCCCCATATTTTTCAAGGTTATTTAATCTAAGGAATCTGCAATTGCAATTAAACCTTATTTCCCTGTCTCTACCCATTCTTAGCTTAAAACCTAAAAACATGGTTTATCCAATGTATAAAGTAAGCAGAAATTCAAACAAGCCCTTAGACTTTACCATATCCAAGTTTAATGCCATTTTCAAGACTTACAACCACCAAGCATTCAGCTTAGCTTTTGTGCAAGACACATGCATTTGTGGAATGATTTCAAGTGCCAACCAACATGCACCACACCGGACCAATATAAATAGCTAGCATGAGTTAGCTTGACATCTATGAAATCCATCTCTAATATTCTTTCCAATCAAAATAGTTTCTACACACACATATGTAAATGGAGAGGTTGACTTGGCTATACTTGAGTGGATGTCTACTTAGGTCTGGTCAAGTCTAGATTGGTTGATGGGGTCTCTTATTAATGATTCAAGCCGTTGGATGCAATATACTATTTTCAAACTGTTCACACACTAAAAATTATATGGTTTGAAGACTCCTAGCCTGTGCATCAAGTGGCCACAGAAAACATGTATTATTTCATATTACTTGTACTGTCCGATTTTTTCATTGTTTCATATATATGTATACATATTCTTTTGTGGGAGTGGCATGAATATTGGGACCTACACCCAAATCCTTATTTTGAGGTGTCCAACTTCACTTTGCTTTTTTATGCTGCTCCTTGTAGGCAGGTGATTGGCATGGAAGCTGCACCAATATCTAAATTTTTTATTTGAGGCAACCGTCATTTTCCTTTCTTCATTCATCCATGATTTTAATCTTTCTATGTCTAAGGCATTCCATTTTGCAGCTTCTATCAGTAACCTGCCTATGATCAGATAATAAAAGTCATCAGCACTGTTCGACCTCCATTTTTTGAGCTCCTTGTTCTTCATCATATACACTCTTTGGCTTTGATACATGTCAAATGTATTCTTTCTTCAAACTGATAGATGAAAATGTGAGGAAGAGTATCAAAGATTAGTGAAGAGATGAATATAGATCATGGATGGTATTTATATAAAAATATCATTAATGTAGAGATTGATGGCAGTGAATCATTTATTCGATTGTCAGAGGGTTCTTTCTATGAATTGTTTTCTCTGCATCTTGATGGCATATTGTACCATTTCTAGTGCCAATTATGCAAGTTTTTGCATCTATACCCCAATTATTAGTCCAATTTTATACTGTTGAAATTAAATTATGTTCTATGTGATCAACTACTACGATGTCATACTATGTTTAGAAGAGGGAATTCCCACATGTGTGCCCTTGGGCTGTTGATATTTATCATCATGGTTCATTTAAATAATATGCCACCTTAGTTACTTGCAGAATTGAGGAGAAAGCTACTCTTATCTTTCATATGCTCTGATATTCATCTCTGATTTTGAGAACTTGATGAATTTCATATTATCTGCTTCCTCTAGGTCCAATACCATTTGTAAAGAAATACTCATCCAAGGACATTAAGAAAGCAACTGATGGGTACAGCATGATTCTTGGAAATGGTCCTCATGGGACTATATATAAAGCTCGATTCCATGATGGTCTTGTTGCTTCAGTAAGGAAGGTACGATCTATGCAACAAGGCAAGGACACCTTCTATAGGAAAGTGCAACTCTTAGGACGCTTGCACCATCGCCATCTTGTCAGACTTCAAGGATTTTCTGAAGGAAATGATAGGTATTATATAATTAATCTAAGTTTAGGATTTTGCAGAACCTCAAATTGTTCTTCACATGGCAAGATTAGTTATTCTCCTGTCAAAGGATTTTGACAGCATGTTGGTTTCAGGTTTCTTGTCTTTGACCACATGGAAAATGGAAGCTTAAAGGAGTATCTACATGGTATATTTAATATATAATGTAGACATTTAGAACTTATATTATGTACTTATGACAGGCTTATTTGATGATTTTAACAGATCCACTTAAAACACCGTTGAATTGGAGGACCAGGATACAGATTGCTATTGATGTGGCAGCTGCTCTGGTGACAGATTATCTATTTATAACATAATGTGCATAAACAAAGAATAATGATCTACTCATTTCTTCAACTTATAGTTACCATCAATCATGATACGTAATGCAGGAATATCTTCATTATTTCTGTGACCCTCCTCTTTATGATGTGTCCATCAACTCAAATAATGTATTGTTGGATGAGAACTTTGTCGCCAAAGTAAGGCCTCTTTGCATCAGAAGGCATTTTTGTTTGCATTTGAAAGCAGCAATCCATGCTGCACTCTTTCAGAATGTAAATACTGTTTCCAGAGGCAGTGCAATAGAAATTGAACTTTTTTTTTTTTTTTTTTAAATTTATGTTACAGTTGTCTGATGTGGGATTTCTGGACTCTGGCTTGAATCATGTTGATGGACCTAACTGTACATTTTCGGAAGGTTAATCATTTGACATCACATCTTAGTTATATTTGTGCCTTCAAACTAACTCATGACTTCCGATTTCCTTCCATCTCACAGAACACGTTGATCAAAGAAACAAGGATATGTTGTTTCAGTTTGGTGTGCTGATCCTTGAGCTCATAACTGGTCAATCATTGGGTGGTGATGATGACCTAGTCCAATGGGTCCAAGAATCTGGTTTTGCATATTCAATGCACAAGATGGTGGATGGTGATCTTGGAGACAGTTATGATTCCAAAGAGCTTAAAAGCCTTCTAGTTATAGCAAGATTGTGTACCAAGACTGGAGATGGACCATTGATTTCTATTCCCCAGATACTCCGTTATTTGCAAGGAAAGGTAGAACCTTGTGTTTCATAAACCTGGTTTGATAATCCTGGAAGATTTGACTTGGAATCTATACTCAGTGTATGTGAAATTAAATAATAGCAGGAAGTTAGCCAAGTGTTTCAACAAGATTCTTTGTTTTCAAATTAGGTCAGTTTTATTTGTTTTTCATCTTATTGTTACTTGTTTATTTGCACAAAAACATTATATGTAATTTAAATTGTCTTTGATGTCTATCTCAATAAAAAGTTACGATTATTAAAAGAACGTATTGGAAATAAATCCTGCTCCTACCGAAGTTCAGTTCGATGCTCAGCCTAATGCAACCGGTAGCCACGGAAGAGTCCAGCAGTTGAGTCCTAGCCGAACTCCCCAGTGGCCGGATTTTTGCTAAACTTCTTCAGTCGGTCGAACTCCTCAGCGGTCGAACTCCTGTCGAACTACTTCAGTCCGCCGAACTCCTCAGCAGTCGAGCTCCAATCGAACTTCTCAGCAGCCAAACTTTAGACGGATTTCCACGAGAGTCGGACTCCCTCCGCACTCCTTCAGTCGGACTTTCATGCACGAGAGTCGAACTCCCTCTGCGCTCCTCCAATCGGACGCCTACTGAAGTAGGACTTTTGTCGAACTTTTTCTTAGGCCGAACTCTTCCAGGAGCCGAACTCCTTTCGGACATCCCCTTCGACCGAATTTCTTCCGGATGATTCCCTCCAGACGTATCCCCCTTAGGAGTCCGAGCTCCCCTGAAATAGATATACGTCGAGGTTCTTCACCTATGACTGTTGAACCTTAGCGGTATGGCCGTCACTACCAGTCTAACGCCATCTTTTCCTCCATAACAAGCTCCATGCGGCTCACGACTGGACGACATGGCCATCACTACTGGCGACACCGTTTTCTCCGTAACCAGCCTCATGCGGCCCACGATCCGTCAGTATGGCTGTCACTATCCGTCTGACGACGCCTTCCTCTCCGTACCGAATTTCATGCGGCTCCGAGCGGCCCACGAACGGACGGTATGGTTATCACCATCAACCCGCTATAAGCTCCGTCTATAAAAAGGGATCCTCCAAATATGCTTTGGAGAAGCTCTCCTCTTTCCTCTAAAACTCTAAGCTCATCTCTCATTTACTGAGCACTCTATTTTTATTGGCCAGAAGAGCTGACTTGATCGTCGGAGGATCCTTCCGGAGCCACCACCGTCGACTTCGGATGGAATTTTGTTTTGCAGGTCTTCGACGGTGATCTCGTCCTTCTCCACTCCAGCTCGATCCGGCGACAATCAGATTCTGTACCAACAGAACGCATGCCAAGGGATTTGCAATGGGAGTGCACAGGGCTACATCGAAGACAAACCAATCATTCTTTATCTGATGTACATTTAAGTGATATGACTTTGCTATTTCCTTTTCCATAATCTTTTGCTGTCCTCAACAATTAGTTCATTACATTACAATAAGTTTGCAGAATTTGCTCAGATGTCAAAGTCTAATTTATCCTGGAAGCTTAAGGCTCTTTCCCGACATGCATCCTCTGAAGGAAGCATGCTCATAGGTGCATCCTTGATCGATGGGAATAGGCTTTTCTAATTTCTTACGTATGATTTTCTAAAGGGAATGGCTGAGCTAAATAAAAAAGCTGGATGCACAAGCATGTGCGAAGTCTAGGGCTTCGATCAGCAACAAAAGGTAGAGAACTGGAGTGCAGCAATTGATAAGTCCAGCCAACTCTAGTCATTGTAATCAACAGGGGAACTTTTTTTTTTTTTTTTTTTTTAAAACAAAAAAAGGATCTATAGGACAACTTGTTCTTTAGTCCAACTGTATTTTCTCCATTTCTCTATACACCTTTCTTTGTAGGTTGCCTCCTCTTATTATTTCTACCGTTTCCCACTCCTTTGTTGTATGTCAAGACCTGATGTTTCTACTGCATGGAAATCCATTTGAGAGATTCAGTGTTATCTTCTTGGTTCTTGCTTTTGTCCAATATGTTATCATGATATGTGATCTGCAGATTCGATTGTTTTATTTCTCACATGGCAGATCATAGATTCCAGATCCATCATTGATCTTATGAGTTTGTTTCTTATAGGATGTTTCATTGAATTTTTACTTCTTTGGCCGTCCCTATGTCACTGCCGACTATCGCACCTAGATAGAAATATCAGACGTCCTACTCTATGACATAAGAATAGGCAACCTACTCCATATCGATGACACGAGGCTTTTTTTTTCCCTACATCGCCATCTAGAGAAAAGTAAAAGGGAATGCTTGGAACAGCTCAGATCCAATAAGGGGAAAAAAAAGAAAAGAATCCAATGTCCCAGCCTAGAGGCTGCCCTGTTTCTCTTTATTCCTTGCAGCTTCTGCAGGGAAAGAACAGCTGAATCTGATGTTCTGCTTTGCAAAATCTCTGCTTGAAAGTTGAGTCTGAAGTATGTAAATTATTTACGGGGATGAAAAACTTATCAACAGAAAACCACATACCAATATGACAAAGCTAAGTAATATTTCTTGCCTTTCTTGCATCGAAGACATCCTGTTATGACTGCCCTGCAAGTGGAGCTACCTCAGCTAGAGGCGTTGGAAGAGGGGTCGGCAGCGGTGAGGCGCGGCACACAGGGCATGTCGGGTGCAACCGGAGCCAAGGGTCGATGCAGTTGACATGGAACATGTGACTGCAGTCAGGCAGACCTCGCAGCATGTCGGTGTCCTTATAGTCTGCCAAGCATATGGTGCAGCAAGAGCCTGTTGTTTCCTTCTCATGGAGTCTGGCCTGTGAGTAGAGCAGCTTTGGATAGCTCATCAGGATGTTCTCATCAAGCCCAGCCTCGACATCGGTCACCCTCGTCTCACCAGCAGGCCGAGCTGATCGCCGGGGTGGTGACCGGGTGGTCGTGCTGCTTCGGTTGCACAAGTAGGTTGCAACCAAGATGGTGGTGACGAGCACAAGGATGCCAATGGTGAAGCCAAGGCCATAGCCTAGTCTTCCGATGCGGTCAGTGCTGAACACCCCGACGGAGCTTCCGTCGGGGCTCATGGCAGAGCTGTTGTAGTGATCCAGGTCTGGTTGGGGTTGGGTTGGTCTTGCACTGCCTTGAGTGGTTCTTTTGGATTGAAGAAATGGCGTCTCCTCTATATTTTCAGAAGGTTGCTTCAAATAAAGTAGGTTCGAGGATGTCAACGGTAACATGGTTTGAGAGGGTCGGGGAGGAATATTATAAAGCAATTTAATCTGTGCAAGTTTTTCGAGGTCAATGCTTCTCTGTTTATCGGCAGCATGTTCTTTGGATCTAAGCTTGAATTCAACGGTCTCAATCTAACTCATGCATTTGAATGCAAGCACCAATCTCTTTTATTTTGTGAAAGGTCCTTGCTTTCTCTACTCCTTGCAATGATATCAAATCTTTGATATAAATTTTCTCTGTATTATGGATTGAGTTGGTAGCTTATTCATTTTGAAAATTAATTGGTAATCATGGGACCCTTGCACATTGATCTGGAAGCAACTCTGATGTTATTCAAATGGATCCAAAGGAACATGTTGGCTGTGAGATTTTTTTTAACACAGTCCTATTTATTATATTCATTGCTTAAGCAATCGTTGGTTGAGTAAACATCACAATTTACGAGCGTGACAAGATGGAACAGTCTGTCAACCCATGTCTTATTTGCAGTTGCATTTTGTAATTTAAATGTTCTTGTCTTTCTGAATTAATAAATAATGCTTCGTAGTCATAGATTTCTAATAATTTACAAATACTAAGTCATGAATCTGTGAATAAGTTTTGGACTTTGTCAAGGGAAGTTTAAACGTTAGCAGTTATCATAATTGAGAAATATTTTGGGCGGAATATTTACGGTTTATTGGAATGTTGGAATAATCTCATAGTTAGCAAGAATTTCTCTTATAATGAAAAAGGATGGAATTAGGGAGGGATCTGGTAGTTGCTGATTGCCGATTCTTTTGGAATAAAAATTCATTTTCAAGAAGATTTATGCTTCTTAATAAAACAGGGGAATCGCTGGGAATACCTGGGTTTTCTTTACTAAATGGTGGAAGACCACATATTTCATCACAAATGAAATTAGTATAAAATAATAGGAAAACCAGAAGAATTTTGCTTTTTCTTTTTGGAAAAAAGAGAGGGAGCAAAATGAAAATGTGAAGGAACCTAAACAACTCGAGCTACATGTCAAAATCCAAAGAAAACCCAACCTCATAAATTAACAAATAGGAATGCATGAGCTCTACGCTGCTCCATATCTTCTTTAATTCCATCCCTCACCCTTGAAGGTTATGGTCGGTCCGCAACTGGAATAAGAATCAAAATAGAAGCGGAGGGAAATGGGAATTAAAATAGTCATATTTTTTGATACATTTAATTTGTCATTAAAATTAAAATCAGAATCAGAATGAGATTTGAATATTAAAAAAAAATAGATTGGATTGGATTTTAGAGGATTAAAGCATAACCCGTATATGCTACAAAAATAATTACTTCTTGAACCCCTAAATCTTTCTCCCATAGCTCATGCATTTAATCAAAATTTTTAGCCGAAGACGTTAATTAACTGTCCCACTCATCCCAACAGCTCAAAGTTATTAGTATTAATTTTTTAGAAGGTCAACGAGATGCTATGATATGGTGGCGCTTAAACTTAATCGCCAAGATCTCATTACAACTTCATAACATAAAAAGGATCATAACACAAAGTACATAACAGCTGAACAAGGCTGATGGTGGAAGGAAAAGCGAAGGCAAAGTCATTACAATTTCCTAATGCGCCATGCTTTACATATTATTATCCATCTTTTATGATTTCGTAGTGCACAATGCTCTTCACATGTCCCTAACAAGTGACTTAGAACTCCTGGACAAGGTTAACGGACTCCGCAAGTCTTCACAACCCTGGCTTATAAATACACCCATCATTTCAAGCCCCTCTTACTTTCTCTTTGTTTTATTTTAAATTTTTATTCTATTTAAGAGCATGAAGAAAGCAGGCAACTTCACTACTTGAACCTGGAACTATACTTATGTATATTTATTTTTTGAAAGGTATACTTATATCGTTCTTTATATATATTTAAATAATAAAAGGTCTATTTTGAAGAGGATGACGGCCCTGGTGTATTCCGCGAAGAAATCCAAACACCTGGGTACTTCACCCAACCAAAACCATCCACCGTCATGTTGACGGCATGGCACCCAAAAATTGGTAAACTACAATAAAATAATATATCTAAATTAAAATTTTATCTAAAATTTTTTAAAAAAATGAGATTGATGGATAAGTGTATCGGGATTGATGGGTGTTAAGAATACCCCTGCAACAATATAAAAAGCATGTGGCACGTCCAAAAAAAAAAAAAAGGAATGATTGTAAGAAAAGAAATTCACATATTTAAGATACAATCAATCCGATTCAGTTTAATCCCCCTCGATGAGCATAGAATAAAAGATTACAAAAAAAAAAAAAAAAAAGCCGAATGAAAGATTGCAAAAAAGGAAAAAAAAAATGACACGTCCAAGAAAAGATAGCATATAACGAAAGATCGCAAAAGGAGAAACAAAAAATTGAAAAAAAAAAAAAAATTATGGCACATCCAAGCCGAGCCCCACACGCGCATGTGGTCATCAGCCCAATTTCCTTAAACCCAATTGTCGCTTCCCAGAATGGAATTTCTATAAAAGCTAAAGATCTTATTTTTATATTTTCAATGTGATATTAAGAACACAGATATTTTAAAGCTTCCGGAGGAAGAGGGGATAAGTTTCTATTACAATTTAGATCTTTGAAAATTAAAATTTCCAAGACACCAAACCTTGCTTAAGGAGCTAACAGACTAATTACGTGAACATAAAATTGGCGGCTCCGCCTACGAGCAGTAATTGTTCTTTAAGGATTGCATACGATAGAAAAGATGCCTGGTCGGCGTAATCATGAAAGGGAAACCAGAGGTAGGGATGGCGACTGGTATTAGTTTATTCTATCGCGTTATACAAATACCATTCTAAGCTGAAGTAATGCAGGCGCGAACCAACCATCACGCAGAAAAGTTTTCTCAGTGGCAATAGGTCGGGCTGCTAATAACGCAGGCCTAGGCTCACTGGATTGAGCCGGCTTAGGATTGGGCCTAGCTTTTCTAAGTGGGCCATGGGCCTGAGCTTGGGTCACATATTTTAGATTGACTCAGGTGTATTGTCAGCCTAAGTGCCATGTTTTTTTTTTTAGAGTAGAATGGAGGAAGAAGCCATAACCTCCTCCAGATTTATTAACGGCATATAAACTAGACAAAATTATATAAGATCAAGATAATAAAGGGAGCAACTTAGTGCCATGTTAAGGAGAGGAAGAGGACATGAATGGAAGAGATGCTGGGACCACAAAAATTGCATCACAAAGGATTGCCGAATCCCTTTAACACTTGCGCAGGCTAGTTGGGACTGTCTGAACCTGGACTGCAAATGAAGTGTTTTCTTAGCTTGGCTCTATATTGGCTTGTTTGAACCAGGCTCGGCTAAAGAGACGATCAAACCTGAACATTTTTCGAAGCTCCGGATCATAATTGGATTGAGGTCAAACATTTCAGGCTTGTGAAATGAGGGCGTAGCTCGTTAAAAATTTTGTGCAAATTTTATTTTCATGGCAAAGGAGCCAAGCAAACTCAACTCAAACTCATATCCCTTTCACATTGTTCTATAGATTTCTAAATTGCTTGCCAACCTCAGCTATGGTGGATGGATGTTGTTTCAGGGAATTACAAGCTTCGGCTTTTGAAGACCCGTACTGGTATGCGGTACACACACTATGAAATATTAGATCATGCATGCTTTTAATGCAACTCTAGTGGGCGAAACCATGCAAACATGCAGAGTGCTTAAAATAAAATAAAATCAGGCTCAGTTCATCTACGGTATTCAAAAAATATCAGGTTGTTGTATCTCCTTGGATTTCGTCCATCATGCGTTAAAGTATTAAAGAGAAAAAGATTTATAAATCCCAAAAATATTTGGACAGGCCATCCATTATAATATGATATTTTTTTAAGTATCACAGAGAATTTCATCACAAATTATATTACAGACCCTGTGAGCATGGTGGCATCAAAATTTCATATACCATGCAACCTGTTGCGTAGCTTGAGATGCTAGGACCACAAAAATGCGGTGCAAAGGGTTTCCAACGCCCCATAGCACTTATCCAAGCTTGTTGGGACTGTTTAAACCTAGAATCCTGTGAAGGATAGCAAACAAACTGTATACTAGCCTGGCTCTCGTTTGAACCAAGCTCAGCTAAGAAATGATCAAACTTGAACATTTTTTGAAGCTTGGAATCATAATTGGATTGAGATTGAACATTTCAGGCTTGTAAAATGAGGACGTAGCGCTCTTTAGAATGTTCATCCAATTTTTTTTTACATTAAAGGAGCGAGGCTCAGACTCAACTCAAACTCATCAAAACTTTTATAATGTTGTATAACTTTTTAAATCACTCACCGACCTCAATAACAATGATGGACATTGTTTGAAGGAATATATAGCAGGCTTCGACCTTTGAAGACCGACACCGAGAGAGGATAAATAAAACACTATCGACATATATACAATATACATACTATAAATTATTAGATCATACATGGGATGCATGTCCAGAGGACAAATTGAGCAAACACATAGAATGATAACACTACTAAATCATATTATAGTCCCGGTGAGCATTATGGCATCAAAATCTTCATATACCATGCATTCTATTGGGTAGCTTGAGCCCTTGTATCACACAGCATTAATTTAGGGCTTCCATACTTTTGATGCACCTTCAAAATAATCTCTATGGACAAGGATTGCCTTTGGACAGCAAGACAAATTAATGACAAGCCTCTAATTATACTAGTCCTATAGAAGATTCTGTTCAAGGTCCCTTGACACCACTGCATAGGGGTTCGATCGTTGCTTCAAAGTTACATTTAGCTACAAAAAAACTTCATCCCTAAAAGTTAAATTTCATCAGCTAAAGTATTTATAACAAAAAAGAATTTGTTGCCAATTTCGTATCCAATGCTTCATCACCAAAAGTCTTCAACAAAAATAGTAATTCCCCACCAAATATTTAGTAGGTTATAATAAAATCAATATATATTGCTAATACAACCATAGTGTGTGACAAGATATTTCATTACTAGATCCCAACTTCAATTTTTGTTGGAAAAAGTCAACTCCCAGGATCACATCCATCATTTTTTAGAAAAGTGATTTTTCCATGATGAAAGCACTTTCATTGTTAAATATTTTGGGGAAAGAATCTTTCATCACAGTAAGGTGACCATCAGTGGCATGACCCATTCTACTATCAGCTTATTGCAAAATATTTCATGCACATCCAAAATTAGGTATTCGAGATAAAATATTTATATTATAAATTGTAAAATATTGGAGGTGAATTTCTCTTCGAAGCTAACAACTTATTATTGGTAGCCAAATGTTTCATCGCCATATCGTAGATTAGTGAGAAAAACTTATTCCTCACCAACATGTACTCTTTAGTAATGAATTCTTGTTATTGTCTACTTCCTTCTAGTTTCACTATAAAATTGACATTCACCAGCATAAATTGAGTTGATTTTATAGATGAAAATTATATTGTTAGAAGTATTTTATTTTTAGGAAATAGTTTTTCCTTGTTACTATGACATTTGATTGATAAACATGTCATCCATATCTTACATATATCATCAACCAACAGCACATTTGAACGAAAAATCATGGAATCTATTAAATAATAAGTCAATCCCAAAACAATTCAAATTTGACACACCTCATCAACTTTCACTAAAATAGTATCCCCTCTAGAAAACTAAACACACTAAATAAATATTTTCCAATAATTGCTACAAGTACAATGGGTCCAAAATCTAACAAAATACTTCATGTTCTCTTAATATGAGAATCCATGATCTACGTTAATCCATAATAAAATAAATACAAGGTCCAATCAGCCAATAGTGTATGAGTCATATTTTATATCTTCTATTTAATAAGTAAACAAAGAAAAGATAATATTCCGATAAAAATATTCCATAACAGCATATTTTGTCATTAAAATAAAATACAAGTATGTTATCTTTAACTAACTATGAAATAGTTTGTCCATTGCACAAAGTTTGATTAGCTAATACTTAGTTTACTTGTGACTACAAATCATTTATCTGTAATTGCTTGGTGGTCGGCAGCACCTGATTCAACGAATGCCTCAGCAAACATGGTAGGCAAGTTAAGATACCTTAGGACTAAACTTAAGACATGGAACATATCTGAGCAACATCAAACAGCAAATTTTTTGGATAGACTCCTAGGAGGAGATCAGAAGTCTAACTACTGAAGAACTTGATGAGAGGAAATCACTCAAGCAACAAGTGGAACTGATTCCCAAAGAAGAGGAGATTTTATGAAAACAAAGGTCGAGACTCAACTGGCTAAAATACAGTGATCAAAACACAAAATTTTTCCTTGGACAAGCGAATGGTAGAAGGAGAAAAAATGCCATTACAAGCATCGAGCATCAGGAGAACATCATCAACGATCCACAAGAAGGTAAGGATATCTTCAAATAATTCTACACTAAATTATTTGGATCGTCAAATGCAAGCTCTCGTTCACTAGACTGGTAATTTTTGTTTTCTGAAAATCTTCAAGATGCAGCATCACTAGAGCAACCTTTTACAGAAGAGGAAATTAAACATGCAGTGTTCAGCCTCCCCAAAAGCAAGGCACCTAGGCCTGATGGATATCCGGCCAAATTCTTCCAACGCTACTGGGAAATTCTGAAAACCGATCTCTGCAAGCTGTTCAATGATTTTTACAAGCTTGGCGCAGACATATCAAGGCACAATGATACATTTGTCTCACTAACACCACCCAAGAAGCAAGACTGTAGAAAGGTCGGAGGGTACCGCTCAATAAATCCTGATGAATGGTATATTAAAAAATCATCTCAAAGGCCCCAAGCATCAGGCTATCCAAAATCATCAACTTGCTGATCATGGATGCACAGTCGGTGTTCATCAGAGGAGGACACATAAACGATTGTTTTCTGAGTGTGGCAGAGATCATAGCAGTTAATACCAAATCCAAATCTCCGGGTTTAGCATTAAAACTTGATTTCGAAAAAGCATTTGACAAAGCGAGCTGGTCATTCATTATCTATCCATTCTTAGGGCAAAAGGGTTTGGTGCCAGGTGGTGCTGTCTTCCAATAAAATGGCACTTCTGATGAATATATGGAGCACCCACAAAATGGATTAAGTCCAAGCCTGGATCCCATGTCTCCACTTCTTTTCATCCTAGTTATAGATGCACCATACCAGATTCTCAAGTTGGCAGCTAAGAAAAAACTCATTGCTAGGATCGGCTCTTCATCAACCACAGCTGACACCTAATGCCTCCAATATGCCGATGATATGGTGTTTTTAAATGATGATAATCCTTAACATATCCAGCACCTCAAGCTTATCCTATATTTATTCAAAATTATCTCAGGACTGGAGATCAATTTAGATAAAGATGCATTGCATGGCATCGGTCCTTCAGAAGCACTTAGCAGCAATATTAGGCTGTCCTCTCTCGACATTACCAACCAAATACCTTGGATTTCCTTTGAATAACGGCGCCATAAGATCAATGGATTGGAACTTTCTAATTGAAAAGGTGGAAAAGAAACTATCCGTATGGAAGGATAAATTGCTAGCCCCAGGAGGAACTAGTTAATGCAGTATTAGGCTCCCTGCCCACCTACCGGATGTCAGCCTTCCTTCTCCTAACAAATGCGATAGACCAGATGGATAAGAGAAGAAGGGATTCTTATGGAAGCGCAGAAAACATTGCAATGGAAGCCATTGTTTAGCAAGCTGGGAACCAATCTGCAAACCAAAGAAATTTAGAGGATTGGGGATTCTAAACCGCTTATATTTAACAGATACTTGCTACCTAAGAGATGGTGGAGACGTCATACTAAACACCGAAAGGCATGGAAGGTCATGATTTTCGGCATTCATTATAAGAGATAAGGCCGGACTCAAACTGGCATCAAATGCATGGAAGAGCTAGCGTTCAAAAAGTTCGGAAGTCATTTGAAACAAGCATTGAATACAAAATAGGAGATGGAAAACAAACAGCATTTTGGTTTGATCACCAGACACGCGAGACCTTTAAGCATGAATGGCTGTTTTCCAAGCTTGTTCATGTTGACTCCAAGTCGAATGATAATTGTAAATGAACTATTGGACGCGCAAGACCTTTACAGCCTCTTCCATAGGCCGTACGTTCAACACTCTAAGCAAGAAACGAATATCAGCAACTTTGTCTTCTCATCGATTCTATCAATACGATAGGGGAGAACGACGTGGTTTGCTGGAGATGGAGTAACAACAAGCAGTTCATGGTTGGTAACCGCTGCACATTCTTTGGTCACGGAGGGATCCTCTCAAGTTTTGCCAATGTGAATTGGAGAATGCCGAGACGAAAGTTTTTTGATTGGCTGGTCTTCAATAGCAAGATCCTTACACGGTTGACAAACCTCCCAGCTCCACCTCGCTGCGTGCTTTGTTGCTCGGAAGAGGAGAAATTAGATCACCTATTCCTTGCATGCAAACCTCTTTCAAAAGCTGTCCATAACATCATCACCGATCAGCATCCAAGACCTTTAGGGAGAAAAAACACTTCCTCAAAACATTCCAAAGCAAGAATGGGATTGTATGTATAGCATCACCACCGATCAGCATCCAAGACCTTTGGGAAGAAACAAAAAAGACTTCCTCAAAACATTCCAGAGCAAGAACGGGATTGTATTGCAGCTACTAGCCTGTGGTGAATTTGGAAATAAAGGAACCGTAGAATCTTCAGATTTGAAGCCAATTCCCCCACCAAAATGATAGAAATCATCTTAGCACCTTTGGAAGAATAGCTGTGTCTGACCGAATTCAGCGCTCGTCCATGGTTGATCAACCTGCTCAGGGTATTTAAATGATGTACACAACAGAAGATCACTAAGAACAAGAACCCGGATCATAAATGTTGTGTATAGAGTCAATCTGAAAATCTGACTCAGCACTCTTCCTTCCTTTGCATCAATGGACACTGAAACAAGCATTCTCAGCTTGGTTCATTGCCATCTCTGTACTTACCAATATGTACGTGTATCTATCTTAATAAAATTGGGTGGTTCAACCTCCCGGTTCATCAAAAAAGAAAAAAAAGCCATTTATCTCTAATTGCTGAGAATGTATTTTTAAATTTTGCACATTTATCTATGATTGTTGAGACTAATAATATTCCTAAGTGGACCTCAAAGTATTTAGCTTTGGAACATTTCTAGGACCTTTAATATACCCAAACCGTGTACCAAGTTTATGATCGATTGTCTAATTTGAAGATGACAGTGGAAGTACGATGGGCTTAAAATAAAATAATATTATATTTTTTAAAGATGCTCACGGGCTCAAATGCTCATTGTTACGTTGCAAAATGATCCTATGGATATTTATAGCCACTAGGAAAACTTACCAGGCACAATACATCACTAAATAAATATTTATAACACTTCTTCCCAAGGGTCACATCCATATTCCAAGATTAATTAACTCATAATTACTCATGCATGAGAGTTTCTATATATCTCTTTGACTCTCAAAACTCCACTTTCAACATTAATGATAGTCCAATTAAGTTTATTTACTAACACCCCTCTTTTAAACTTAATTGTATTCCATTTAAGTTCTTGAGCTTGTGAAATTGATCTGCTGCAAGTGATTTGGTGAAGATATCGGCAACTTGATCATGAGTCTTTACATAAATTAACTTCACATTTTTCTCCTTTACATGCTCCCTTATGAAATGAAAATAGATGTCGATATGTTTACTTCTTTTATAATAGACCGGATTCTTTGCTAATGCCACTGCTGACGTGCTATCCATATATATTTTTGTAGCATCAATTTAAGAGAAATAGATATTTTATAACAATCTTCTAAGCCATATGACATGGCAAATATATGAAGATGCCACAACATATTCCACCTCATAAGTAGAAAGAATTATAATAGGTTGCTTCTTAGAAAGCCAAGTAAATGCCGTATCACCCATGTAGAAAATAAATTCGATTGTACTCTTTCTATCATCCGAATCTTCTCCCCAACTATTCGAATAACCAAAAAGTCAAAAATCATAGGAAGGAGAATACATTAATCCATGAGATATAGTACCTTGGATGTAACGAAGAATTCTTTTGGCGGCCTTCCAATGTGTAGATTTTGGTTCCTCAATGAAATGGCTTAGTAAGCCAACTTTATATAAAATATCCAATCTTATACATGTGAGGTATCTTAAACTTTCAATTAAGTTTTTATAAAGAGTAGGATCCATCACCTTGCCTTCTTCAAATTTTAATAGTTTGACTCTGCAATCAATGGGGGTGCTTATTAGCTTGCAATCTTCCATCTTAAACCTCTTAAGAATCTCCTTTGCATATGGTTCTTGAGAAATGAAGATGCTTTCAATGTTTTGTTTGACCTCTAAGCCGAGAAAATATGACATAACCCCAAATCTGTCATCTCGAACTCTAAGGTCATAGCTTGCTTGAATTCTTCGAATATTTGAGAGTTGCTTCCTATAAAATAAGATCATTTACATATAAAGAAATAATATATCTTCATTCTTCTTTTTTACATATAAGGCATGCTCATGTGGACATTGTATGAAGCTATTAGCTTTGAAGTATGCATTAATTTTACTATTCCATACTTTAGGTGCTTGTTTCAAGCCATAGAGCATCTTCTTTAACTTTAAGACTTTTTCTTCATGACCTTTCTTCACATACCCTTTGGGTTGATTCACATAGACCTCTTCTTCAAAAAGTCCGTTCAAAAAAGCTGATTTAACATTCATTTGAAGAATTGGCCATTTGAATTGTGTTGCAATAGAGATGAGCAATCTTATAGTTTCCATGTGAGTAACTGGGGTGAATACTTCTTCATAGTCGATACCAACTTATTGCTTGTAGCCTTTGGCCACCAATCTTGCTTTATACTTCTCTATATGTCCTTGAGCATTCTTCTTCTTCTTGTAAACCCATTTGACACCTATGGGTTTATGGCCTTTGGGGAGAGTAGTAAGTTCTCAAGTATCATTTTTCTCTATTACTTTGATCTCCTCATCCGTGGCAATTTTTCAGATCTTATCTTGTATTGCTTCTTCAAAAAAAATATTTTCATTGTTAGCCAAAAGATAAATAAAATTAAGTTCGTTTGTTACCTCATATAGCTCTTGCAAACATTTTATCTTCCTTTGCATTGGACTATCCTCCAAAAGAGGTGATACTCTTGAATGTGAGGATGAAGGTGGTGAAAAAACTTTAAAATGCACCTTTGATTTTTTCTCTTCTTCTTTTTCTTTCTCTTCATAAAATAGCTCTTTGTTTGATTGCCAATTCTACATACCATCTTCATGAAAGTCCACATCTCTACTAATATGAATTTTTTTAGTCTTTGGATCAAAAAGCCTATAGGCTTTACATCGAGCATCATACCCGATGAAGATAAACTTTTTACTCTTGTCTTCAAGCTTCATTCTTCTTTGGTCTGGGGTATGAGTGTAGGTGATATTCCCAAAAATCTTCAAGTGAGAGACACTAGATTATCTTCCACTCCACATCTTTTGTAGAGTTGTCTTCTAGACTCTTTGTAGGACATCGATTAAGCAAGTAGACCGTACAGTTTATAGCCTCCGCCCAAAATTTCTTTGGCATGACCTTCATCTTCAGCATACTTCGAACCATATCAAGAATGGTCCGATTCTTTCTCTCCACCACGTTGCCATTTTGTTGCAGAAAATAGGGTGCCGTCAAGAGCCGTCGACAAACTCTTTGGATGTGAATTCATCTCCATGATCAAATCATAAGATCTTGATGTAGTAGCTATATTCTTTTTCCACCATAGCTTTGAACTTCTTGAATATGAAAAATGCTTCAGACTTTTTCTTCAAAAAATATATCCAAGTTTTTCTACTAAAATCATCAATAAAGGTTAGAAAATAATGATGTTCTCTAAAGAATGTTGGAGAAATTGGCCTGCATATGTCGGTGTAGATGAGTTCAAGTGGCTTCTTTGCATGATAGGAAGCTTCTTTGGAAAAACTCTTTTTTGATTGCTAACTAAGAATACACCTTTTACAAAATTATTCTGGAGAGTCAATATGCGGTAAGCCCTTCACCATCTTCTTGCTTGATAGTTGCTTGAGGCCACTAAAGTAAAGATGGCCAAACCTCAAGTGCCAAAGCCATGGGCAATCCTTCACACTTTTACTCAAATATTTAGTATCGACATGTTTGATGTTAAGCATGAACATTCTATTTTTTGTTATTTGAACATGGGCTATCAAATTATTCTTTTGATCTCTCAAAAATAGACTTCTATTTTTATATGCACATCATATCCTTTCTCCAAAAGTTGTCCCAAACTCAAAATATTGTTCTTCATCTCTGGTATGTAATAAATATTAGAGATAAATTTATGACTTTCATCTTTTAATTGAATAAGGATTTTATCTTTACCCTTTATGTCTACTTTAGAGGAGTCACCAAAAGACACGTCAATTCACTGATTCGTCCAACTCTACAAATATGTTCTTATAGCCACACATGTGATTACTCACACCGGTGTCCAAGTATCACATATCTTGCTCACCCGTATCATCTTTTTTGCAAGCATGCAATAAGACTTCATCACCATCTTTTTTTTCCTTCTTTGCATAATGAGCTTTCTCTTCAACTTGGTTAGCATTATTATACCAACAATCTGAAGCATAATGACTAAGTTTGTTGCAATTAAAACAACAAACTTTGGAATTATCATACCTTCTACCTCTAGATGAGCCTCCTTGTCCACGCCCTTCTTTTGGACTTTGGCTAAACTCCTCTGTTATTATAGCCTCCATGTCCTCGCCCATATCCATGGCCTCTCCATTGGTCATGGCCTCGTCCTTGGCCTCTTTGACTCCTTTCATTTTTGAAGCCTTCTTTTTTCATCCTTCAAAGTGAACTTAGATTGAAGAGCTTGCTCCAAAAGCTCTTATTTCTTTTTGTTGAATCTTTCTTCATGAGCCTGTAGGAAACCCATAAGCTCATCTATAGTCATTTCTTTCAAATCCTTTGACTCCTCGATGGCAACCATAATATAGTCAAATTTGACATTCAATGGGCTTAGAATTTTCTCTACTACTTTGGTGTCATCCATAGTTTCACCATTCCTCCTCAATTGATTGATAATGGCTAAGACTCTGGTGAAATAATCCAAAATACATTCGGATTCCTTCATTTGTAGGGCTTCAAATTCACCTCGAAGAGTTTGGAGGTGAACTTTCTTCACCTTCTCGACTCCTTTATAAGAATTTTGGAGAATATCCCATGCTTCCTTTGAAATGGTTGCGATCTTCTCGAAAGCTGATTCATTTATAGATGAAATATAAGTTTTCTTATCCTTCTTTCAAGACTTTCTTTGTTGATTAGTGAGAGCCTCTTCTCTTGGCTCTTGATAGCCTTCTTCTACTAGATCCCAAAGATCTTGAGACCCAAGTAGAGCCTTCATTTGTAAGCACCAATTTTCATAGTTTGTTTTAGTGAGATAAGGAAAGGAGGGTTGTAGGAGACTATTGGTGGATATTATGGCTCTGATACCACTTTGAAGATGACAATGAAAGAATGATGGGCTCGAAATAAAATAATATTATAATTTTTGAAGATGCTTAGAGACTCAAATGCTTATTATTACATTGCAAAATGATCCCATGGATATTTATAGCCACTAGGGAAACTTACTAGACACAATAGATCACTAAATAAACATTTATAACACTTCTTCCTAAGGGTCACATCCATATTTCGAGATTAACTCATAATTACTCATGCATGGGAGTTTCTAAATGTCTCTTTGACTCCCAAAACTCCACTTTCAACATTAATGATAGTTCAATTTAGTTTATTTACTAACATCATTTAGAGTCAGTGAAGTCTCACCCTCTAGTGTGTATTGTGATAGTGAAAAAAAAAATCATTTGTTTCTATAATTAATAAATATTAAATATCCAACTAAAAGTTAAAAGGAAACAATTGTAATAACATCGTGATACATGAAGTTATTATATATTTCAACTAAGCTTCTTATGGTATCCATCCCTTTCTTTCTTTATAGCGGGTGCATCGAAAGAATTCAATTCTTCCAAGCTCCTTTAAGCTCTCATCATTATGTTAGACATTGCAAAATAATTTAATGTCTTATCAAAATATTTCAGCATTATAACCTAACCTAATGCCTTATCAGCTATGGTTCCTAAAAATAGAAAACAAACTTATTGCACCCTTAGTCACCAACTAAGGTGATAATTCTCAAGTTCAAACAAATCATAATCTTTGTTAGGGGTAAAATAGCTTTCACCGAAGTCTTATAAAGTCCGACCTTGGTAGAGCAATATCTGAGTTCAAGACACATTCCAATTCGAGGTTCAATCAAGTTAGTCCCTCAGTTCAGATATTCACCAAAGGATCGGCCTCTAAATTTGTCTAAGCTCAGAGCTTCAGTCGAGGATGGCTCATCTCAGAAATGACAACAACTTCTATTGATATCCAATCTTGTGTGTTGGTTGAGCTTTTTTATTTTGACTCTCTGTTAGATATGTGTGCCCTAGAAGCTAGATTGGCTGACACTTGTAATACACTTCTAAGAATAAAATTATAATTTTAACTATAAATAATAAAATAAATTATTTTCTATCATAGTATATATTTGAAAGTATCTATGATACATTCCTTGAGTTAATGATAATGATAGTTCATATTTTCAAGAGTTAAAAATTTAAGACATGAATTTTTATTATTAACTCATAAAATGCTTTCGACCGTAGGATCATCATGAGGATGGTGATTGATCTAAAAGGTCGGTGTACGATCGCTTCTTTAGGATAGATGAGTCTTGAGTCTATGATGTAGAAACATCAGAATGAGAGTACAGATACTCATTAAAGAATGAGGGCATTGAGCGTGACCACCTCGAGCAGTCATGAGAAAGTCTATCTTTTCGTCGATGACTAGCTCAAAGCTGTAGTAGTATATCTGATTTTTTGATCTGAGATATATCGATAGTTCACCTTGAGGATGTTATAGTTTGACTACACCATAACTCAATTTTCTAGCTATTCAAAATCCTGAGGTATATGTTGGCTATAGCATGTTCATTGTAAAAATTAGATTGCACCAATAGAAAATCTATTTACCTCGGTAGATGAGGAGCAGCCCTATGATGATCATGAGAATCAAGTCCATAAGTCCATGGCCATGGCAGAGTGAAATAATAGAAATAGTTTCTATTAGAATTTTCATATTGGACTTGAATCGAATGATTAATTCATATGATGGATATTAGGATTTGACGAGATCACCTTAATCCTAATCTGGTCAGGGCTCAAGATAGAGAAACCTAATCACATAGGTAACTGTACCGAGAGATTCGCTTTCAATTCTGATGGGTTGCCATCATATGCTACTAGGTGTCATTGGTGAATTTTGAAAGAAATTAGAATAATTTGGATGATCGATCATACTAGTTGTCTGAATCAAAAAAGTTTTGATCCATCGGAAGATGTTTCGATGATGTTGATGATAGAGATTGAGACATATCCGATTATCATATGAAACTGAACCTAACTGAATCACATAAATAAAAATTTGAATCTGGATATCATCAATTGGACTAATTCTATTCAATTGATTTGCATAAGATTCAATTGGGTTCAAAAAAATTATGCTAGCACACGATTGAGCCTCATGTTCTCTTTTAATAATCATTAAAGCTTGTCTCGACTATTTTGGCTCACTCAAAAATCTTTACTTGGTCTGACTGGAGCTTGTCCAGATCGAAAAAAAATTATCTTAATTTATGAGATAAATTTAAGATAATACTTATCATTTTCGATCACCTACTAATTTTTATTTTCGGACATTGATCAAATGTTGACCCTGGATATTTGGACATCTGCCCATATGTCATGCGTCTATAGGAGAGTACTTGGAGCCTTGTCCTCCTACTAAATGCAGATAGAAAGAGGGCGCACACCTAAGAAAAAATATTATTTATTTTAATCATAATCATAATCATAATCATGAGGATAAAGGAGGAGTCCCATATAGGTGGTGTAGTCTAGCATAATCATAATTTTAATTTAATTAATTATAATTTTTAAATCTATTTATTTATTATTTTTTGATATTATAAATATTATAATTTAATCTAAAAAATAAAAAATAAAATTATTTAATTTATTCATATGAGATATGATAGATGCATGTTTAGACTAGTTGTAGAATAGTTCTACAAAATTATTTAGAATAAATTTTAATTTGATATGATCAAATTTAAATCTTATTTTTTAGATATTTATGAGATAATTTAGATATAAAAATATTCATGATATGATACATGAGGTGGATGTAAAACATATTTTTATTTAGATCAATTTTTATATATGTGATATATGATGTAGATCTAACTAGTTTTGTAGATTTATCATATTTCTGATTAAGGCATGTCCCTTGGCCGTCCGATCATAAGAACGAAGTGGGGTTTAAAGGCCCTTTCCTTCCAGAGTGTTCTTATGGTGTGTAGGGGTGCTGCATGTTCGTCCTTAATCAAAAATAAAAAAAAATATTTTTTGCAAAATTCTAGATCATGAAACCCTAGAATTTTATATACATATTTTATTTATGAACCCTAAACTTAATTAAGAATTAAGATTATAAAATATATTGATTTAAAATTAAGAATTTTTAGATCTAAGATATATTCATAAAATTGGGTTCGGGCTTGGGTAGCTCAATTGGGTCTAGCGGTTGATCAAACTGAATCAAGAGTTGGTTAAGCGGGATCAAGAGTATTTAAATTGATTAGCTTAATAGAATTAAGTTGGATCAAGATTGAGTCACATGAGTGATCGATCGAGTTAAGACCTAATTAGGCTCAGTGGTTAGAGTCTGGATTGTAGGCTAATCCGATTGGTTCTGACTCAATAATTTGGTGTCTAAGATAAGTTTGGTAGATATGACTGACTGATTTTTAATAGAGAGCTACTCGACTTGAATGCATTCTTATCGAGTTAATAGCATATTTCTTCCATCGATCTCACTTATCTGATCATATTTATCAGCCCAGTCCTGATCTAAGGTGGCTAACAATCCGAGCTGACCCATGCCATTAGGTTAGTCATAATGGTTATGGCTATGTCAAGTCAAGTTTAAAAAGATCTAAATCAAATCTTCTTAAGAAAAGATTAAGTCTAAGGTGTTCCACCATTGTAAATGTATGGGTCCTTTCTGGGATTGATTGTTCTCGACTGGTCACAATAGTTCAGTTGCACTGAAAAGATGCAACCATGTCTATTAGGCATTGAATGCTATGGGCTAGAGGATGGATTGGGCTCAATATTTTAGATATGGTGAGAGATCCAATTAAAAATCCAATCTGTGCAAATGATAGATCTGACTTAACTAAGGAGTGGATCAATATTTTGGGCATGGTGAGATTCATAAATTAGAGACCATGTCTGGGTGCACCATGATTAAAGAATCATTAGATAAGAGTTGTTCACTCATTGGCTAACCCATCATCAATAACTATTAGGTAAGGTGATGAGTCAGTTGGTGAAACTGCACCACCCACTAAAAATTAGTAATCATAAAGATTTTTGCATCTCTATAGAGGAAGTGTAGGGATCCAAGAAAATAGTGAAAGCTAATTTGTTTAAAAATCAAACTCCTAAATAAATTGATCAAGTTTTAATTATAAAATCTAACT
Source organism: Cocos nucifera (assembly GCA_006176705.1). Lineage (NCBI taxonomy): Eukaryota > Viridiplantae > Streptophyta > Magnoliopsida > Arecales > Arecaceae > Cocos > Cocos nucifera. Next base: position 92,012 of record QRFJ01005426.1, on the reverse strand, counting down.
AGAAACTTTGACTCTCTATAGGGAAAAGAAAAATGTCTACGTCCAATTCACTAGCCCGTATCCTGGATACCCATAGATTGTCTGGACTCAATTACAAGAATTGATTTCGAAACTTCAAAATTATTTTGGATTTTGAGAAGTTGACTCATGTATTGGACTAGGATCCTTCTACTTTACCAGCACATCCGTCCGTTGAACAGAGAGCATCTCTTGACAAGTGGATGGATGAAGATAATAAGATCAGATACTACATGTTGGACTTGATGTCTGATGAGCTTCAGCACCAACATGAAGATATCAAGACTATCCACCAAATGTTGACTCATCTGCAAGAGTTGTTTGGTGAACAGAGTTGCGCAGCCAAATATCATATCACTAAGTGACTATTTAAGACTAAAATGCATGATGGACGGTCAGTCCAAGATTATTATCTAATGATGATCAACGATTTGGAAGAGTTTGAGAAGCTCAGAGTGAAATTAGATCAGTATCTATAGAACGATATAATTTTGTAATCCTTGACTGATGCGTATAGATAGTTCATCATGAACTACTATATGCATAAACTTCATAATACTCTGGCCGAGCTTATGAATATGCTGGTTACTACTGAGCTCTCTATGAAAGATTCTAAAGGCTCAGTATTTGCTATGGAACGAACTTCTTCTAAAAGAAAGTCTTTTGGAAAAAAGAAGAAGTTTGTTAAAAAGCAAAAAATGGAAGGTGGAAAGAAAAAGAAGGCAGAGCTGAAGAAGAAGGCCACTGACAAAGAAAAGTATTTTTATTATAATACTGATGGCTACTAAAAGTGTAACTATCCTACATATCTGGCCATCTTGAAGAATAAGAAGGAGATAGGTCTTTCTGGAGGTATGCTCATTATTGAATCTAGCCTTATAGTTTCTTCTACATCCAGTTGGGTGCTTGACTCTGGTTCTAGTACTCATTTATGTACTTTCATGTAGGGTCTTGAGGATAGCAGGAGGTTGAGGGATGGTGAGATGATCCTATGCATAAAAAATGGAGCAAGAATTACTACTGTGGTCGTAGAAACCTACCCTCTTCAACTACCGTCTGGCTTAGATTTAGTACTTAAGGATTGTTATTATGTGCCTACTGCAAGTAGGAATTTAATTTCTATTTTATGTTTAGCACAAGAAGGCTATGTAATTAGTTTTTTTAAGGACCATTGTAATATTTTTTATAAAAAAAATAAAATTGTAAGTGGTTTTCTTATTAATGATCTCTACCAGTTACATATTGATGTATCTATCTTTAATATTGAGCAAAATGTGAATGCCATAGGATCAAAATGACCTAGGGATAGTCCAAATGATAGGTATCTATGGCACCTAAGACTAGGTCATATAGCAAAAGATAGGATTAACAAATTAAAGAAAATTGGATTATTGAGTTCGTTGACTTTCGAGTCATATCCAATTTATGAATCATGTCTTCATGGCAAAATGACTAAGCTCCCTTTTGTAGGACATGGGGAAAAGGCCATGGATCTACTTGCCCTAGTATATATTGATGTGTGTGGTCCATTTGATGTGCCAGCTAGAGGCAATTTTGTCTACTTCATAATCTTTACTGATGATTTATCTTGGCATGGGTATGTGTATCTTATGAGACACAAGTTTGAAGTCTTTAAAAAGTTTAAGAAATTCAGACATGAAGTGGAAAAGCAAACTAAAAAATTCATTAAGATTCTTCGATCAGATCGAGAAGATAAACATCTTAGTCAAAAATTTCTAGACTATCTCAAGTAATATGGCATAGTCTCTTAATGGACTCCACTAGAAATATCTCAACTCAATGGGATTTCAGAACGAAGGAACTAGACCCTATTAGATATGGTCTGATCCATGATGAGCTTCACAAACCTTTCTAATTTTTTTTGGAGATATAGTCTGTTAACTGCTATATATTTACTGAATAGGATTTTCTCTAAAATCATTCTTACCATACAGTATGAGATATGGCATGGTAAGAAACCAAGTCTGAGTCATCTCAGAATTTGGGATTGTCCGACTCATGTCAAAAGACAACATGCGGACAAGTTAGACTATAGGTCCTTTAGAGCTCAATTCATAGGATATCCTAAAGAGTCATTAGAATATTATTTCTATATTTCAGAAAATCATAATATGATTATGAGTCAGCATACCATCTTTCTTGAAAAATAGTTTATTCAAGATGGTGGCATTGAAAAGCAGATTAAGCTTGAGGAGAAAGTCTCCCAAGAGCAACGAGCTAAGGATCCTATGGAACCAAATCAGGTTGAGCCAATACAATCACTACCTCCTCCACCTCGTAGATGAAAAAATTTTTTTTGTCCCCCTGAGAGGTACTTAGGTACTATTTTAGAGAAAGTAGAGGAAATATTCCTCATAGGTAATGGGGTTCATAGTGATGATCCCAAAACCTATGATGAGGCAATATCGGATATCGACTTTGAGAATGGTTAAAGATAATGAAATCAAAAATTGACTCGATGTACTCAAACCAAGTCTGGACCTTGGTAGATCCACCTAAAGGTATAGTACCTATTGGATGTAAATGGATCTACAAGAGAAAGATGGGTGCAGATAGGAATGTGGAGACATTCAAAGCTAGATTAGTGGCAAAAGGGTATAGTAAGCGCGAAGGCATTGACTATCAGGATATTTTTTTGCCAGTAGCCATGCTAAAATCCATCCGCACATTTTTTTCTATTACAATCTATTTCGATTATGAAATATGACAAATGGATATGAAAATGATGTTCTAAAATGGATACCTTGAGGAAGATATCTATATAGAACAGCCACTAGATTTCACATCTAGTAATGCTGATCATAAAGTATGCAAGCTGCAAAGGTCCATATATGGACTTAAGCAAACATCTCGGAGCTGGAATACTCATTGTAATGATGTGATCAAATTATTTGATTTTATCAAGAATGAGGAGGAACCATGTATTTTCAAAAAGATCAGTAGAAGCGCTATTATCTTCCTCGTACTGTACGTGGATGATATCCTTCTTACTGAAAATGATATTTTTATATTGACCATAGTTAAAACATGGTTATCTAAGTAATTCTGCATGAAAGAGCTAGGAGAAGCATCCTTCATTCTAGGAATTAAGGTCTATAGAGATAGACCGAATAGGATGCTAGGTCTTTCACAAAAGATATACATAAAGGAAGTGCTAAAGAGGTTTAGAATGAAAAACTCCAAGAGAAGATTGGTACCCTTCAGACATGGCATTCATCTCTCCAAAAAAATGTGTCCCAACACACTTGAGGAGATTAAATGCATGAGCAAGATCCCTTATGCTTCAGCAATAGGGAGCCTCATGTATGCCATGTTATGTACACGATCTGATATAGCCCATGCTGTGAGTGTCACGAGCAGATATCAGTCGAATTCAGATGAAGAACACTGGACTTTTGTGAAATGTATCCTTAAGTACTTAAGAAGAACTAAGGATATATTGTTGGTTTTTGGTAATGGAGAACTCCAAGTTCTGGGGTATATAGACTCGGATTTTATGTTCGATATAAATGATCGAAAGTCGACATCTGAGAGTCTGTTTGTGTGTAATGGTGGTGCTGTCAGTTAGAAGAGTTTCAAGCAGACAGTAATAGCAGATTCCATCATAGAAGTAGAGTATATCGCTGCATCAGAAGTTGTGAAGGAGGCATTCTGGTACAAAAAATTTACTGCAGAGATTGGAGTGATGCCATCGAATGTCATTCCTCTATACTGCAATAATAATGATGCCATAGCCCTTGTTAAGGAGCCGAGGTCTCACCAAAAATCCAAGCACATCGGGTTGCGATACCACCTCATCCATGATTACCTCGAAAAAGATTACGTCGAGGTTAAGAGAATCAATTCCGCAGATAATGCGGCAGGCTCATTTACAAAATCATTGGGCCAGCAAAAGATCGAAGCCTATCTTGAGAAGATGAAACTTAGATTTATAGCCAATTGGCTTTAGGTCAAATGGGAGTTTGTTAGATATGTGTGCCCTAAAAGCCAAATTGGCTGACACTTGTAATACACTTCTAAGAGCAAAATTATAATTTTGATTATAAATAATAAAATTAGTTATTTTCTATCATAGTGTGTATTTGAAAGTATCCCTGATACATTCCTTGAGTTAATGGTAATGATAGTTTATATTTTCAAGAGTTAAAAATTTAAGATATGAATTTTTATTATTAACTCATAAAATGCTTTCGATTGTAGGATCAACATGAGGATGGTGATTCATCTGGAAGGTTGGTGTACGATCGCTTCTTTAGAATAGATGAGTCTTGAGTTTACGATGTAGAGACACTGGAGTGAGAGTATAGGTACTCGTTAGAGAATGAGGGCATTGAGCGTGACCATCTTGAGCAGTCATGAGAAAGTCTACCTTTTCATCGATGACTGACTTGAAGCTGTAGTGGTATGTCTGATTCTTTGATCTGAGGTGCATTGGTAGTTCACCTTAAGGGTGTTATAGTTTGACTACACCATAACTCGATCTTCTAACCATTCGAAATCCTGAGGTGTATGTTGGCTATAGCATGTTCATTGTAAAAATTGGATTGCACCAATAGGGGATCTATCTACCTCGGTAGATAAGGAGCAGCCCTATGATGATCATGAGAATCAAGTTCATAAGCCCATGGCCATGGCAAAGTGAAATAATAGAAAGAGTTTTTATTAGAATTTTCATATTGAACTTGAATCGAATGATTAATTCATATGATGGATATTAGGATTTGATGAGATCACCTTAACCCTAATCTGATCGCGGCTCAAGATAGAGAAATCTAATCACATAGGTAACTATACCGAGAGGTTTGCTTTTAGTTCTGATGGGTTGTCACCATATGCTGCTAGGTGTCATCGATGGATTTTGGGAGCAATTAGAATAATTTAGATGATCGATCATACTAGTTGTCTGAATCAGAAAAGTTTTGATCCATCGAAAAGTATTTTGATGATGTCGATGATAGAGATCGCCCATTACTATATGAAACTGAATCTAATTAAATTACACAAACAAGAATTTGAATTTAGATATCATCAATTGGACTAACCTAGTTCATTTGATTTAAATAAGATTCAATTAGGTTCAAAAAAATCATGCTAGCACATGATTGAGCCTAATGTTCTCCTTTAATAGTTATTAAAGCTTATCTCGACTGAGCCAAATATATTTGAACTCACTCAAAAATCTTTACTTGGTTTGACTGGAGCTTATCTAGATCAGAAAAGGATTGTCTTAATTTATGAGATAAATTTAAGATAACACCTACCATTTTTGATCACCTGCTAATTTTTATTTTCAGACATTGGTCAAATATTGACCTTGGATACTTGGACATCTACCCATGTGTCATGTGCCTATAGGAGAGTACCTGAGGCCTTATCCTCCTGCTAAATACAGACAAGAAGAGGGCACATGCCTAGGAAGGCATGCGCCCCATGAGGATAAAGGAGGAGTCCTATATAGATGGGACTCCAGGGTTGCTTTAGGAGATTAAACTCTGTGGCGTCAAGAACTCTTGTTTGACCCAATCTTGGCACCACCTTAGGATGGTTTTGAAGGTCTCTCATTTGATTGAATTAGATGATATCATCCCGCTAATCAGATTTAGATCTGATTGCTCAAAGGGTCGTGATTGGTTGGGATGATGTGGCACTGCATGGCGCAGTAGGATCTATATAAACCTTATCTATGCCTAGTTTTTTAATGCTTCTACCTTTAGCCCACACCATAAAATCTCTCTCCCTCCTTTTTCATGCCACCCTCTAGTCCTCTCTCTCCTCTCCATGCCCAAGGAGTTTCGGGCATGAATAAGGTGCGATCCAAGCAAGTGAAAGGTGCCAGAAAAGGAAGAAGGCAACACTGCTGCAAAAGATAATGACATTTTTTCAAAAAAAGTTTTGAAGATCTTCAAAATTAGATCTATATTTGATTTTTGGAGGATTGATTGAGAAGAAGAAGATCTTCAGATCTTGTCTGAGTGGATACCGGTAGAGGCCAGGCGCTTGCATGGCTACATCCAGAACTTCAGACAAACATCGGGATCATCATAGGATAATTAAATTATCTAAAATAAAGATATAATTAAATTAGATTTAATTTTAATTTTAATTTTTTTATTAGATCAATAAGATCAGATTTGAGGAGTCTCAGATCTAATTAGGATTTTAGAGAAATTTTTTTTAAAATATCCCGCTTGATCCAATTAAATCTGAATGAACCTGATCCAAAAAATAGATTTTTCTCTTCACCCTCCAACTCTATCTTAGTAATTGCAGATCTTGCCAAGACTACACTATGAATTTTGATCAGACGAACTTAAGCTAGTAAAGAAAACTCGTCATCTGTTTGATCCCAATCTTTAGTAGAGGATAACCAATAACCACTTCATAAGCATTGAATCTCAGTACTATTTGATCCTAACTTTGGACCGACCTTGGGCATTGGTCGAACTTCATCAAAATAACTAAAGTAGCTTCATTATAGTTTTAATTGAAAAACCTGGCACTCTTATGGCTCCCAACTTTGGTCGACCTTGGTATCTCAATTATGAACCGAGCTCATATAACTAGTCCTATAGTTATTTCTTTCCGATCTCAAGTTTCTTCAGACCAAAGTATCAGCTTCCATCATCAGCCAACCTTGAAGATGGCCAAGCTTCCAAAATAGTTGAAAGAGTTCTATCATAGTTCAAATCTATAATCTGATCTACAAACTCATCACTCTCAATCTAAAGATCGATCTTTAAGCTTAGTCCTTTCGATCCTAAGCTCCCGATGGTTTAACCTCAGGATAAGTGACTTATGATCAAGCTCAAAAGTATCCATCCTTTTATTCAAACTTCAGCAAAAATATCCAACTACCAGCAAATCATGATAAATGATAGTCCACTCTCCACAATATACTCTGAGTAGCCTAAACGACCTACTGACATTCGGTTATGATTATTATATTAATCTATTATAGACTCCATCTATAAATAGGATCCTTCAGATATATTTTTCTTTTTTAAGCAGTCTCTCCATTCTTAATCTCTCGAGTATTCCATTCTTATTGGCCAAAATACTAACTTAATCATTGGAGGATCCATACTGGGGCCACCTCTGGCTAAGACTTTATCTTGCAGGTTCCATCGATGAGATCTTGATTTCTACCTCTAGTAATCTTCAAAGGTCGTCCATTTTTTACACCAACAACCTTTAAAAAAATAAGATAAGAGATAACATGGTTTTTTTGACTAACTAGCAATTTGACATTTGAAAAGCGAAAAAGTTACACCAAATATTTATTACTTTGATCCAATTAAATAGAAAGATTTTTCTTAATCTACTCAACTCAAATCTTGCAAAAAATCTATAGAAAAAGTGAGAAGAATTTTGAAAGTAAGAATTAAGTACTATTTTCTTTCATTGATTGGTTTAAAAATAAAATATATAGCATCTATAATAGTAAGATCCATCCTTATACAATTTGAGTCAGATTCCTCTTTTTAGTTTCTAGAAGGACACCCATAATTGTATAAGTGAATCAGAATCCTTAATTTTCTTAGTTTCTAAAAGGATATCCACCCCTTTCATAATTGAATTAGAATCCTCTTCCTAGTTCTAGTAGGACTCTTTTGTCTAAAATAGATATGTCTACTAAAAATAATCTAGAAAAAGATAAATTTTTTTAGGAAGTATATCTTAGATTCTATATTAACTTTACTTTCTGTCGCTCCATCAGATTTTTCTTAGATCGAAAGCTATTTTTAGTTAAAATCTTACCTTAAAAGAAAATTTTCAATTTGACCGGCTCATTTCAAACATAAAATAGAGAAATTTAGATATGATAGCTTGAAGCATCACCCCTTAAAGGGCATGGTATCATATTGTAGATCTTGAAAAACTATCCTTTTTTTTTAAAAAAAATATTATCAAAATCATATATCATATGACAAGTTATAGCCTCCAAAAATTTGGCTTATGACTCAACTTCTCGATATAGCGGATCTTGCTCCTAAACCCTATTTAGTCCTACCACAATCACCAAAATAGTCCACATCGAGTTATGTGATCATTCTAGATCATTGTTTTATAGTTGACTACTTTTTTTTGTATTATAGTGGAATTTGATCTAGTTAATGAACAATACAAAGGACATGAGTTGGGCAGCCAAATAAACTCTCATAACCCAAAAAGCATAGGAAAGGCTAATGGGTACATCTCTTACATTAGTTATAGTGTTAGTCAAAACATATATGCATGATATCATAATAATAAAGCCAAGTATTACTCCAAACTGATACGATAATAGCTATACCACTTCATTTGCTGTACCCCAAGAATCACAAGATCACAATATGGCTGAAAAGAATATTCAAGTTTGATTGATGCAACCTTTTTGATAAATGAATTTGTTCAGATTTGATTAAAATAGATTAATTAACCCATTTAAAAATTTTAAAGATTTTGAGTAATTGGAAAGAAAAATATTCAAGTAATGAGATAACGTAAAATTTTATAGTATGCCAGGAAATGTTACTGTTGTTAAAAGCTAAAATTCAATTCAACATGAAAAGGATTTTGCCACCAAAAAAAAAAAAAGATTCAACATTACTAAAGAAACCATTTCATCCCAAAGAAATCTATGAATAATTAGTAAAAAAAGCTATAAGACAGCACAACGAAACTTACTCTTCATAAGAAAAATAAAAACTTAGTAATAAAACTATATATGTCTCCAATAAATAAATATTTAGTAATAAAATATTATTATCATTAAAATTCTAAATCATTTTGCACCAAAGTTAATTTGTCAAAAAAATAAATCATAAATAATTATAATGAAAACTATTTCATTGTAAAAGTAATATTGACATATGGGCAACAAAATCTAGTTCATCATCAAATAGTTAGTATAATGTAACAAAACTATATATGTTGCCTACAAAAGTATATTTAATGATAAGATATTGCTATTGTTAAAAATTATATAAATAATTAACAAAGAAAACTATTTTATGATAAAAGTTATACAAAATATATATACAGCAAAATCCAATACGTCATCAAATAGTCAATTTTCTATAATAATACTATACATATTACCTATTGATGCGAGATTTCATCTAGCGCCGAAGATATTGGAGTGGACGGTTGAGATTGATCCTTCCGGGGATAAGATATGCAAGAAAAGTTGGTAGCCAGAGATGGCTCCAATGGGAATACTCTGATGCTCAAGTTAGAGTCTCGTTCGATAGAAAGAGAAGCATTAGAGGTAGAGTAATGGTGTACCTCAGGGTCCTCCTTTTGGATTTCTTTTATAGATAGAGGCTGGAGTCCGTTAGGCCTGAGCCTGTAGGTTGGCAGAGTAGGTGGTATCATTTCACATTCATGGGATGGCTACCAGAGGGGCACCTGCCAAATTGGTTAGTCATGGAAGCTGATCGTCTCAAAGCCTATATATTGTAGGATGGACTATCAGCCACTACTCTGGCCATTGAGAGTCAGTTCTATCTGAATCCATAGGTTGTCAGAGTGGGCCATCTGCCACTAAGTCGCTGTGCGTGGGAGCTGGCATCTGCTCGATAGGGGTTAGCTATCCGAATATTGCACCGATCCTCGATTTAGTAGGAATTATTTGATGAGAAGCCATGGATGTTTTTTAAGAAGGGATTGTTGGCCAAGCAACCTGTGACCTCATCAATTCTGGTGGGATGATGGTTGGCTGATAGAGATTTGACCGCTAGGTTATCGGGGCCTCTTGGTCCCAGCCATGGGGGCTGATGATGGGATCATCCCAATAACTTAGAGAATCATGGCATAAGTGTGGCTGAAGAGGGATCAGTTGCCAAGGAATGATCCCCTAGAAGGAGGGCCTCCAGTTAAGGATCAAGTTGTCAATTGGGTGAGTGGCCTGCTCATTGTTGATGATAACATTGCTTGGATGCAACGGATTGTGGATGGATGCCTGGCTAGATCGATGACCTTTGAATCTGACATCTATAACCCGATCATGAGGTGGATTTTGTTAGTTTCGGATTGGGCTCATTGGGAGTCGATTGATCAACCCCCTCATCTGAGCAGGCTATAGGGTGCCGATAGAGTGCATCTCGGGCTAACCGGCCTGAAGTCAAGGGTTACTTCGATGTTGGTGGCGATCGAGGATTGGTCTGGGTTGGCCTAGTATGGTGCCTTATTGGGTTTTCACATCATGAACTTTAGGCCTCTTCATATTTTTGGCCTATACAAATTTTTTTCCAACACGTGCCCTCCTACTCTTGAGTCCAAACTTTGGTCGAGCAAAGGGAGTACCACTGGTACTGCTAATCCTTAGCACCTTAAATATGAAGAGTTTTCTTCCTCCCAATAGGATGCGCATGATTTTTAAGACGAACGTGATGGGGCATGGGTGGATAGACCAAAATGAAGTGATGATACATGATGATAGATCTCAATTTTGAACTTCAGCGGGTACCTCTTTTTGTGCAATACATTAATTTTGGTGACTGGTGGTCATATGTAGCCAAAGAAGGGGTGGTGCAAAAGGGTAGCCTAATTAATGATGACAAATTAGAATCCTCTAGGGCCACTTTCTCTCGACTATAGAGCTGGGTCGTGCTCCTCCTCCTTCCTTGCACCTTTCGGTTGTTTCTGGGTTTTCTTCCTCTTTTTCCATTCTTCTTATCCCAAGTCATCGCTGCACCAGGCCCACTTTGTCTTGATTTCTCCCTCATTGCAATATTTTTGAAGGGTTCCTTGGAGGTCAATTTTGTCATCTCCGATTGTCCCCCCAATCCTCCTTCCTTTCCTCAGGTGCATGTTTTCCTCTCTTATAAAGCATCTCTTCTTGCTTGTAGTGGTATCTCCTATTGCCTCCATGCTAACCCACCTACAGGGCTTCATATTTGTTACGAGTAATATTCGATATCTCTTGGGGTTAGCCGCCTTGTGCATTAATTTTAGATGGTGATCGGGTGCTTTGGGAGCTGGTGCATTAAGTGGGGATGTCAGTTGTCACCTTTCCAAAAGAAATTAATTTAAGCCAGTGCCTGAGGTCCATGGGGATCTTCCACATGGTGATAAATCAGTTTACGTGGGGTCATTTTGGATTAATATCCAAAGTTGGGAAGATGCGTCATTCATTGCCTGAGGAGCCGCCAAGGTCATTGAGGCTGTCGATTGGGCTTCCAATGGGGGTGTTAGTGCCAATATAAAGATGCAGATAGTTATGGGGGAATACTCACCATCCAAATCCTTCCGCAGCATTTATAGCCTTTTATTTTCTATGCTGTGATGAGGCCTTTAAAGGAAAGCCATCAGATAAGCGGTGAAGGACAGGAGGGCCACTACAAAGGAGGAGGCCTTGCTCGAATGGATAAGGAACAGAGGACCGGGCTAGTCCTCCACTACCAGCTCCAGTGTGCCACCCGTCGCTCCCATCCCCCAATTGAGCTAGGCCCACATAGGGAGGGCATGGCTTCTGCCTGCCCAGGCCATTCGCACCCCCAATTCATCTTTATGGATTTCTATAGCCGTGCGAGACTAGTGCATTGAAGAGTTCTGGGCCTCGGCGATGTATGAGGAGGAGGTCACTGATGTTGCCGCCTCTGCTTTTATCCAGGGCTTCGAAGACTTTAAGGCCTACTTGTGGAAGATGATGCCTCAGCTGGATCTTTGCTATCTCCAATCGAGCAATAGTGATGAGGAGATATTCACCTCTGCTTTAGATGAGTGAATGCTTGTTTGCCTTCTTGTTTTTCTCTTTCTTTTTTATTGTTATTGTTGTTATTGTCCAGGACACCACTTTTGCAAATATCCCAATATTAATGAATGGTAATTATAATTTATCTCATTGCATGCCTATCTGTTAGTATGTGAACTTTGGTTAACTGAGGGCTGACTCCAATCGATCAAAGGTCATTTGTTCGAGACTGATTAAAGGCTTTTTCTAGTCATTATGCAGATCAATGGTTGTGTAGTTAAAAGTCGATCAAAGACTCCATTTGCATTGGATCGATCAAAGGTCATAGGAGAGATACCTCTGGATGCATGGAAGTCTTTAGCTTAGATTTGCATAGTCCTAGGATGATGTCCCATCGATCATTATTCCCAAGGGGTTGGTTCGCTAGCCTAGTCATCAAGTTCAGACTCGGGCTTGTATGCCTCATGGTTGTCGTCTGGGCTCCCTCTAATCATGTCGGTCGAAGTTCCATTAGTATTCAAGATATCTCTAGGGTGCGGGCAGTTAGCCATATGTGCTTCCATTAGCATTTAATGCCCATCTTTTCCGACGGCAATATCATCTGGGGTGAGCATTTAATGCCAAATCTTTTCTGATGGTGATATCATTTGGGAGAGTTTTTAATGTCAAATCTTTTTTGATGTAAATATTGCCTGGGGAAGGAGAAATGTTTAATGCCCATTGCTTTCTAAAGGCAATATTGTTTGGGGAAGGAGCCTTGCTCCCCTAATTCCCACTGGCGCAATCTATCATGCCTCTCCCATGGCGACATTTGTGGTGCTATGGATGGGTGTTGTGGGCAGTGCCAAAGCCAGAGATGCCTATAAAAAGATAGTCCTAGGTCCCATGGGTTGCCATTCATGACTACTCCCAAAATGTCATGATGGCATCAATTAGCTCACTATCGAGAGGTCGTTGGTGTTCCCTCTCAGCCTAGGGGTTTTCATCCCCTTTGGATAGTCTAGAGGTGCCTTCTAGTTTGCTTTGGCTTGGAAGGTATTAGAAATTGCCATCTCGGTTAGGGAGGGAGTGGGCCCATGATCTTGAGAGATTCATCTCATATGGCATCTGGCTGAGGTGCCCTCAATTTCTCAACAGGGTGCCTCCTTCCTCCTCATTAGGATGGCTTCAAGGATAGTCTCTAGTGGGGGACCTCTGGAGTGTGAGCTTCTAAGAGGGATGGCCATGGGTTGTCTAGGTGCTCTCCACAGAGGCTGCGTCTTCTTTGGGGCACATCAAAAAGATGGATGTAGCCTCTTTGGAGATGTCTCCCCTAGTTCAACTCGAGGGATAGAGGCGGCCAAGGTGGAAGGGCTAGCATTGGAGGTTTTCTCAATGTCTCATCATGATGGAGCTCTCAATCCTCCTCCAAGGAGGTCAGTCAGCCTTTTGGAGTGGTGTGACTTTCGGCCATCCTCAGAGCCGAGTTTGCCTAGGCAGCATGCCTTCAACATTGATAGCATCACACCTTGCTCCATCTCCTCGGCTTTTGCTAGCATCTCATCATTGCAGCAGTTTGAAGTGTGTTTTGTCCAGTGGATATGAGACCATGCCTTCTCTGAGTCTTCCTCGCACCCTATTGCAGTCGTCACTCAGAGTACTTTTGATAGGTCAACCCCAGAGACTAACTTGGCTCACTACGTGAGCCAGGCCTTGATTTTGTAACTAGATATCCTTAAAATTTATAATCCCAAAAGTTTTGATCAATAAAACTTTTTTCATTAGTCCTTATCTTCTTTCCACTTTTTTGGAATATTCGATCTCTATCCAGTCACCTTTGCCCTTGGTCAGTCAAATGTTGTTCATTTAAAGCTAATCAAAGACTCCTTCAAACATTGGGCTGATCAATGACTAGGCTTATCAAAGGCTATTTAAAGTCGATCAAAGGCTCCTTCAAATATTAGATCGATCAACGATCAAGCCGATCAACGATCGAGCCGATCAAAGGCCATTCAAAGTTGATCAAAGGCCCCTTCAAATATTGGGTCGATCAAAGACTGGATTGATTAGAGGCTATTCAAAGCTGATCAAAAGCTCCTTCAAACATTGGGCCATTGGGTTGATTAAAGGCTGGGCTGATCAAAGATCATTTAAAACCAATCAAAGGCTCCTTCAAACATTAAGCCAATCAAAGGCCATTCAAAGTTGATTAAAGGCTCCTTCAAATATTGGACTGATTAAAGATCGGGCCGATCAGAGGCCATTCAAAATTGATCAAAGGCTCCTTCAGATATTGCGCCGATTAGAGGCTGAGCCAATTAGAGGCCATTCAAAAGTGATTAAAGGCTCCTTCAAATATTGGCTGATTAAAGATCGGGCCGATCATAGGCCATTCAAAGTCGATCAAAGGCTCCTTCAAATATTGGGCTGATTAAATGCTGGGTTGATCATAGGCTATTCAAAGCCGATCAAAGGCTTCTTTAGATATTGGGCTGATCGAAGGTCGGGCCAATCAAAGGCCATTTAAAGCCAATCAAAGGCTCCTTCAAATATTTCCATGGTTCGATGAGCAAACAAGAAAATACAACTTGAAGTATGTAAAAAATTATTTATCGAGAGAGGTTGCATGTTACATTACTAGTTATACATCCAAAGATTCTTTGAGTTCCACGATCAAAGAAGTAATGTTCCATCTAACTGCTTCAATCGGTAGGTCCCGAGCTTGATGATTTTGTCCATCTGGTAGGGACCTTTCCTATTCGACACCAGCTTGCCCCACTTGTTGGGTTGAGAGACTTCCACTCTTCATTGTACTACGTCACTAACTTTAAAGTACATATCCCTAACCTTGGAGTTATAGTCGAGCTACCCTATGCTGGTAGGCAACCATCCTGATGTGGTCTCTTTCTTGGGCTTCTTCCAGTAGATCCAGATTTGCATGCAACCTATTATCATTGGTCTGCTCATCATGGTTCTCAACTCATGCCAATGGAATCTTGACTTCGATGAGCATCACGACCTCGATTCCAAAAGCCAAACTGAAAGAGGTTCCTTTCATTGGGACTCTCGACATTGTCCGGTAGGCTTAAAGCACTTGGTAGAGCTCGTTGGCCCAAGCTCCCTTGGCTCTATCTAATCTCCTTTTCAAGCCCTATAGGATGGTATGGTTTGTTATCTCCACCTCTCCATTTGATTGGGGGTGAGCCATGGAGGTAAGGTGATGCGAGATCCCATTTTCCTCATAGAGCTGCTCCAATTAGACTCGATAAACTTATGACCATTATCAGTGACCAACACTCGGGGGAGTCCGAATCAACATATGATATACTTTTAGATGAAGTCTACCATCTTTGCTTTCATAATATAGGCTAGTGGCTCGGCTTCCACCCACTTAGTGAAGTAGTCCACAGTAATAAATAAAAACTTTTGCTGACCTGATACTGGGGGAAGGGCCAAGGATGTCTATTCCCCACTGTGCAAATGGCTAGGATACTCACATGGGGGTGATCAGCACAGTGGGTAAGTGCTGTAAATTAAAATATTTCCGACATTGTCCACATTATGTGACCAAGTTTTGGGTATCCTACTGCATTGTCGACCAATAGTAACCCTATTAGAGGAGCTTATAGGCTAGCATCCTTTTTACGATATGGTTCCTGCACGCACCTTCGTGCACTTTCCTTAGGGCATATTCAGTGTCTGATGGTCACAGGCATTTGAGAAGGGGTAAAGAAAAGGACCTCTTATATAGCATCCCTTCGTAAAAAAGGTATCAAGGGGATTGGTACCTGATCTTTCGACCCTCCTTTCTGTCTGCAAGTAAAATTCCATCTTGAAGGTAGGCGTTCAGTGGGTCCATCCAATAGGGTTCTTCATCCACTTGCATTAATGCCACCGATTCTTCGATGCTTGGCTTGTTCAACATTTTGAAGAAGGCCCTCCTTGGTATTTTGAATGGTGTTGGCATTGCCAACTTAGATAAAAGGTCAGCAAGAGTGTTCTCCATCCTAGGGATTTATTGTATTTCGAAGTTGCTGAGCATAGACATTAGGATTTTTATCTTTTGCAAGTATTTTAGCATGTTCTCCCCATGTGCCTTGTAGTCGCCATGAATGCGCCCGACGATCAATTGGGAGTCACTATAAGCCTTCAAATCTTAGATCCCCAATTCTTTCACGATCTTGAGTCCTGCAACCAAGGCTTCATATTCGACTTCATTGTTGGTTGTAGGAAACTCGAAGCGTACAATATACTTGGCAACTATGCCATCCAGAGTTAATAGAATCAATCTTGCTCCTGATCCTATGAGGTTGGATTATCCATCTACGTGCAACACTCAGGTGCCGAGGTCAACTTTGGGGGGGCTTTCATGGATCCAATCTCGAGGTTCACCTTCTTGTTCCTTTGGCTCATCTGAAATTGTGCATATGCTACAAAATTGGCCAGGATCTGAGCTTGGATCGATGGTCATGGATGGTATTGGATATCAAACTCCGGGGTTCACCTTCTTGTTCCTCTGGCTCATCTAAAATTGTGCATATGCTACAAAATTGGCCAGGATCTAAGCTTGGATCGATGGTCATGGATGGTATTGGATATCAAACTCTGATAGCTATATTACCCATTTTGCAATTCACCCTGATGTATCTAGCCAGTAAAGAATTGTCTTTATGGGCTAATCTATCAGGAGGATTATAGGATAAGCTTAGAAGTAAGGGCAGAGTTTCTGAGTAGCAATAAGGAGAGCATTGGCCAGCTTCTCCAATTTTGAATATCAGATCTCAGCATCCTACAGAGTCTGGCTGACATAGTAAATTGGCTTCTAGATCTTATTTTGCTCTTGAACCAGCACTGCACTAATCGCTAGGGGAGAGACGGCTAAGTATAGGAATAGTTCTTCAATGGGGTTTGGCTTGCCGAGTAGACGAGCGGAGCTATGATAGTCCTTTAGATCATCAAAAGCTCTCTGGCATTCCTGGATCAATTGAAAAGTCTTTAATTGTTTCAAGGTCTAAAAGAAAGACAAGCATCGCTCAGCCAACCTTGAAACAAATCGATTTAAGACGACGATCCTTTCTGCGAGGTATTGTACTTTTTTGATCATCATAGGAGGGACCATCTCTTGCATAGTTCTAATCTTCTTTGGATTAGCCTCGATTCCTCAGTTAGAGATCATAAAATAAAGAAATTTTTTGAAAATTATCTCGAAGGTGCATTTTGCCGGATTCAGCTTCATCCATATCTCCATAGAGTGGCGAATGCTTCCTTGAGGTTGTTGATGGGGTGCTTGTGGTTTTACTCTTGATGAGCAAATCATCCATGTATACTTCCATGTTTTGCTCAATTTGATCTTTAAAAACTTTGTTCACAAGGCACTGGTAGGTCGCACCTACATTCTTCAGATCAAAGGGCATGACTTTGTAACAAAAGAGGCTTTTGTCAGTGGTAAAAGCTATTTTGTCCTCATCTTTATGTGCCACTCGAATTTGATTATAGTTAGAAAAGACATCCACAAAAGTGAGGAGCTTATGGCCTGATTATTGAGAATTGTATCCCAAAACTAATCATCAGTCTCTTGATGATTGAGCTCATTCTTATATATATATGTAAATCATTATTTATAAAATATTATTTAGCTTTTTCATCATAAATTATGTATATCTTCTAATGAACTCCTGTGTTATGATAAAATTCTTAGAACTATTTTAAATTGATAAAGAAAGATTTATCATTTAATTTTTAAACTTAATCGCGATCAAATGATATGCTATTACTAGGACGATAGCAATATCAAGTGTAGGTCGTTGTGCGCCATATAGGTTGATTGTCCTCTTAACCAAAGAGTGTGGAGATACTTGTATGGCATGCAGGTGAGATATAGAAATATATCTGCACTGAACATGACCAATTTTAGAGTATTTTGCTATTATGACTTGCTTCGAAGAGATATGGGTATAAGTATCCCTCAGACTTGAGATTACCACGACGACTTTCAAGCAACTCACTACACTTTGGTTCTAGACTATTTGAATTTCTAATTTAGTGATAGAAGATTTTTGCATGCAGTCAAGTACTTATTAAGTCAATGTGTGAGTCAAGATGAGATTGATCGCTCAAAAAAATTAGAGACAATGTATCACTATATTTTAATTTGGCAAACCTTAGCCAGAGTAATCCATGTGATGGATTTAAAATTTAAAATATAATATAGATGACTTATTGAGGATTAATAGTTAAATTTTAAGTCATCCTCTGAGCATTTAGGATCAAAGGGGTAAATTATATAGTTACCATATTCTAGTAGTTTCTGAATATTGCTTCACATATATTCGACCTATTTGGATATCTGGTATCATTACTAGATGGTCACTTTAATTAGTAAAAAAAATTATTCTTATGCTACCATCTTAGATTCGAACCTATGGGATCACACTCATAAGCAGTACCTATTTGATCATGTGGCTGATCGAGAGTCTCATTGGACTGAGACTCCATGATCAAGAGTCCCATTAGACTAGGACTCTTTGTTTTGTATTAAATTAGATTCAATTTGGTTTGACTCGATTAGATTATGAGATGATCTAATCGCTAAGAAAGATTGTTTCCTAATTTGATTAGGACTTAAACTTGATCAAATTTTGATTTGCTTAGAATTTAATTAAGTTGGTTTTAAGACTAATTAGATTAGGTTTAGTCTCATTTATTTGATTCTAATTAAATTAGATTTGGATAGATTTAAATGACAAAATCTAGAGTCCAAATATTGTTGGACTGCTCCCTGTGCCACCTTTTTTCTCTTGCGCCCACTTCTCCATGCACAAAGAAAGTTTGTGCATGGGTTATTCATATGAAAATCTCTTTGTTGTTGCCCTAGTTGGATAAGTTTTGGATTGGTTTAAGTTTATTCAAAAGATTTTTAAGATTAAACTCTAACTAATCACCTTATCTACTTAGGTTGATAACCTATAGAAGGACTCTTTGTTTTGTATGACAAAATAAATTATTTCTTTCATATTTTTTCCCATGCCTAAAACCTTGTTCAGCCAATATTTCTAGATGGATAGGGCTGTTTGTTGGTTGGATAAAGTTTGGATTTAAAGGAGTTTAAATCTGAAGCAAAACCTAGACCTATCCTATCTAATCTAGACTAGTGTTTACATCTATAAAACTTCCTCCCTTTTGTGTGCCTATCCTATTGGATTTTTTTCATGAAATTTAAAAAAAGGGAGAGGGGGCTGAATACTTCTTTTAGGGCATGAGGATTAGGGTGGGAAGCCTTCTTAGGCATGAGAGAAAATATGGGAGTTCTTCCTCCTCTAGGGTGAGAGATCAAACCCTAGGGTTCTAGGATTTTGGGAGAAAGAAAAATCAGAAAGAAAATAATTTTTCTTTGTTCTTCTTCTTCTTCCCATATCCTCTAAGATCCTTCTTCGACTTTAGAAAGTTTGAGAGGTTCAAAGAACGAGAAAAAAATAGATCAGCCATCTCTTCAGTCTTTGCATAATCTAGCAGTTCTAAAAGATCGGATCAACACAGGACTTTAAGTGGATGATTTATAGAGATCGGACATCCTGTGCAGCTGTGGGCAACCTTCAAATCTTTACATCTGAAAGTTTGAATAGTGCAAATCATCTACCCATGCTCAGGTATAAGGTTTGAACCTTAGTAGATAGATCTAAAAGTTAGATCTAGGTTTTAGCATCAATGTGATCGATGCGTATGTTTTATTTTTTAGATTTTTATGTATGCTATATTTCATGTTATAGATCCTAAGATAGGTGTCTAAGCATATAAATTACATTAAAATGTTTAATCTTAAGTATTTTACTTTAAAATTTTTAAAATCATGCTTAGAAAGCCAGCCAGTTTCCATCACTGATGTGGCATCGACCAGTTAATTGATCTTCGATAGCAGGTAACTATCCTTCAAGCAGGCCTTGTTCAGGTAGGTGAAGTTGATGTAGATATACCATTTTTTATGTCTTCCTCACCATGACTACATTCCCAATCCATCCCAGGTAGTCTGTCTCCTTGATGAAGCTCATTTGGATCAATTTGTCCACCTCCTCAGCTATCGCCTTTTGTCACTCGGGTGCAAAAGTCCACTTCTTCTACTTAATGGGATGATGCTGTTTTCATGTTTAGCTAGTGCACCATCACCAAGGGGTTAATTTCCAACATATTCGCTGGCTTCTAGGCAAAGACATCCATGTTCTTCTATAAAAAGGAAGTTAGTAGATTTTTTGTTACCTGATCTAGGTTGGTGCCGATCTAGACGGTGTGCTCTAGGTCCCCATCCACCAGGGGATAGATACAAGATCCTCGACTGGTTTTCTACGCTCTTTAGCCAGCTCATCATGGGTGTCCAGTCCTTTAATAGGATAGGACTTAGGAGGTTTGGCATCCTAAAGGGTGATGTTATAGCAATGGCATGCTAAGTCTTGATCTCCATGAATTTCCCCAACTTCTCCATCCCTTGTCAAAAATTTCACCTTTAGATGATATGTGGATATGATGGCTTGAAGTGCATTCAATCTTGGCCAGCCAAGAATAGCGTTGTAGGCCCAAGATGCTCGAACAACTAGAAAGTCGACTTGGGCAGTTGACTGGAGAGGGAATTGGCCGGCTTTTACAAGCAGGGTGATAATTCCTTCCACCAAAATGACATCCCCCATGAACCCAACAAACAAGAAGGCAACCCTTCCTAGTCAATCACTAGACAATTCCATTTTTATAAAAGTATCGTAAAACAAGACAAAAGTGGAACTTTCATTGTCTATCAAGATGCAGCATACATCATAGTTGTCAATATTAAGTGTTACAACCACCTCATCATTGTGTAGGAACTGAGCTCTTTAGGCATCCTTCTTGATGACGATGATGGGCTCTTCAATCCTCCACTTCTTCACCTCCTTGCTTTCGATGATTCCTTCACTGCTCTGCTCCCTAGCAATTGTGGTTATTATGTCGGCTGGGGGTTGGTCTGATAGTTGCTCGACTTGTTTGGGCTGTTCTACTAGTTAGGATGATCTCTATCAGCCTTCTCATTGCTCTTCTTAGCATTGGATGAACTGCTCAAGGTGACCACATCGGACAAGATTCTTGATCTTGTCCAAAAGTTGGATGCAGTCCTCCATGTCATGGCCGTGTTCTCGATGATAAAGGAAGTACCTATTCAGGTCTCCCTAAGCGAGGTGTGTTCGTAGCTTCATTGCTTTTGGAAGTTGCCTCCCAATCTCCATGAGTATTTAGATCCTTGGTGTATTCAGAGGGGTGTAGTTGTTAAACCTTCTTGGTGGGGATGAGAAGCACTGATTCCTCCTCCGAGGGCTCCCGAGTCAATGGTTATGAGGGGGAATTCCATCCTTTGATGAGGAGGAGATCTCGAACATCGATGTGCCTTCTCCTCCCTCACGGGCGAGCACTGCTCTAGTTTCTCCTTTCCTCTTCCAGTAGCAGAGTTGGCGGGGGCTTCATTACCCATGAAGACCTCCTCTATGCGGTCATATTTCTCCACTGTAGCCAGCATATCGGGAAACTCCTAAGGATAGATCTTTATCAATAACTTCTTTAAGTCATTTTTCAGCAGTCTGCTCATTAGCGTGGACATCACAACTGATTGATCTAGGTTGTGCACCTCAAGCACCGTTGCATTGTAGTGGCTGACAAATGATCGGATGGTCTCTCCTTCCCTTTGCTTAACAGTGTGGAGGTAATCTGACTATTTCTATGGTCATTGGCTGCTGACAAAGTGGCCAACAAAAGATCAGCTCAACTACTCAAAGGAATGGATCGATGCCGACTTTAGATTGGAATACTAATGTTAGGCCACCTCCTTTAAAGTGGAAGGAAATTCTTAGCACAAGATAGCATTCGTAGCCCTATGGAGGAGCATAGCTGCCTTGAAGCTCTCAAGATGGTCGACAAGATTGGTAGTCCCATCATAGTTCTTCAATCGAGAAGTCTTGAAGTGATGAGGTAGGGGGCCCTATATTATTTGGGAGTCGAAAGATAGTTCATTGCCGAACCTATCATATGGCGCTGACTCTTGGTGGTGGATCACTTCCCTTCAGTCCAGGTCGTGAAGTTGTCGCTCGACCTCGGCACCTCGAGTCATGTAGCTTCAGAAAGTTATGGAGAATGCTAACTAGGAGTTGAGTCATGCCTCGACTAGGGGCTTAGTGATCGCCACTACCTAGGTTCTAGATTCTTAGGGTGGCTTTACCAGGTTAGCTACTTTCTCGGACTCGAGGGCAGGGCCCGTAGTTGATCTAAAGGGAGTGCCACCATGTGTGGTGCTAGGTCTACTTGTGGTGTGGCCAATGGTAGAGCTAGGGCAGCCTGGATGGTAGTAGGAACTGGTGTCTTTACCAGGTTTGCTACTTTCTCGGACTTGAGGGCAGGGCCCGTAGTTGATCTAAAGGGAGTGCCACCACGTGTGGTGCTAGGTCTACGTGTGGTGTGGCCAATGGCAGAGCTAGGGCAGCCTGGATGGTAGTAGGCACTGGTGATTGGGGTGCCAAGATGGCTTGGATCTTCTAGATAGCGATTGTTAGGTTCTAAACCTGCTGGAAAAGTAGGTTAAACTGGTCCACCATCACCACCACTGATTGTGGAGGTCGGTGACCGCTTGTGGCCACCGACTGAACTGGGTGGTCAGTCTAGCCCTCCTCTGGTCGCATAGTAGCATTGATGCAGCGAGAAGATGTTTTTCCCAATGCCATGATCTTGGTTGCCTCGATCTACATTCCTCTAAATAGGGATGGACCCTTCCTCTAGTGATAATCTATTGATGCAAAATTTTGCCTGACATCAAAGATGCTGGAGTGGATGGTTGAGATTGGTCCTCCCAGGAATGAGACCTACAAGAAACATCCTTGGCTAGAGATGGCTTTGATAGGGATCCTCTAATACTTAAGTTAGAGTCTCGTTCAATAGAAGGAGCATGAGAGGTAGAGTAATGGCATACCTCAGGATCCCCTTTTGGATTTCTTTTATAGATGGAGGCCGCAATCCATTAGGCCTGAGCCCGTAGGCTGGCAAAGTAGGTGATATGATTTCACATTCGTGGGGTTGCTACCAAGGGGGTGCTTGCCAAATTGGTTAGTCATGGAAGCTGATCACCTTTGAGCCTATGTGTTGGCAGGGCGAACTATTGACCACTACTCTAGCTACTGAGAGTTGGACCTGCTTGAATCTGTAGGTTGTCAGAGCGTGCTGTTTGCCACTAACTGAGGTGCTGGGCACGAGAAATGGCTGTCAGCTGATCAACCCCTATCTGAGCAGGCCAAGGGGTGCTAATAGGATGCATCTTGGGCAGACCGGCCTGGAGTTAAGGGTTACTTCGATGTTAGTGATGATCGAGGATTGGTCGGGGTTGGCCTAGTGTGGTGTCTTATTGGGCTTTTACATCATGAACTTTAGGCCTTTTCATATTTTCGGCCCATACAAAACTCCTCCCAACATTACCAATAAAGGTACTAACTACAAAACATTATCACCACTAAAAATTCTATAAACAATTAGCAATGGAAACTATTCTTTCATAAATTTACATGCTAGGGAAAACATGGTGAAACATCTTGAAATTGAAACAAGGATGCTAACTCCCTTCCGAATCAAATAGATTCATATTTGATAGAGGTTGACAATAGGTTCTTTCAAAATTAACTATTTATCTTTCTATTAGAGGTGTTGCAAAAAATGTCTGTGATCAAGTAAATAGCTCTATAAATGAATGGATCCAATAAAAAATATAAAGATTTGTACAAATATGTATCATCTCCACTTTATTGGAAATTCTTAGGTATGAATATGTAAGATACTCATAGCTTGATTGGTGAAATAGTCTCCCTCTCCAAAACAATATTTTTCATTTACCAGCACATAAAGAAAATATTTTGTTGTGAATAAATATATTGAGAAATTGTTGATATGTAAGATCATAATAACTAGTACAGACCTTTTTCCACATAGAAAGGAAATCTTTCATTATAATAGAAGTGATATGGATCATTTAGAAATTAAAGTTAATTTGCTTTATATAAAAAAAGATATCAATGAACTTCTATGAAATGGTTTTATAATGTAGCCAATTATCTTGATTTTGGGATAACATTAAGAAATAAACAAGAATCCATATTTTTTTCTGATTGAAATGAGTTAGGGAGAGCCTAACTTAGTAATATTATTACTTAATAGCTAAAAGAGGCTTTAGTACATAGAATTGCTTATAGAAAAGAGCATTAGTTTCTAGACAAAACCATGCTTTGGATTCCAACCCCACAACCTTTCGCTATTAACCCCATGCTTATGCCATGAGGGTAGATGCTTCTCATTGTTGGGAATACGCACTCTTTCCACATGGATTGGTGTGGCCACTGGTGATTAGCTAAGCAATAAGAAAGTACTTGTTAGAGATTTCTATGGAAGTATGATTAAATAATTTAAGGAATAGAGAAGAAGAGATTTTCGAAAGAAAAGAGCTTTTATTGAGTATATCTCAGCCTCTTACAACCTTGACCTATTTTCAGTATATATACTTTACAAAGGGTCAAGCCCAAGCTCATAAATAAACTCTCCAAATCCAAACAACCTATGTACACAAAATAATAACTTGCAAAAATTGAGCTGGCCCAATTTTGGACTGAGCTGGCTAACCTGCAACTGGGTTGGCTTAGTTTGGGACTGAGCCGACCTAGTTGTGTACCATGCCAATAGCCCAAAAATGCTGCTTTCTATCTAAATTTTTCTCTAAGATCTAGCTGATCTAGTCCTGGACTGAGCCGGCCCAGTTCTCAACTGAGCCGATTTAGTCTCAGGATGAGCCGATCCAATTTTTGAACTTTGCTATTGAGGCTAATTCTTCATTCGGCTCGTTTCCATCTTTTCATGATCGATCTTCTCATATTTTCAAGCCTTGAAAGTGCCACTTCTGAGCTTACATTCTCCATCTTGATGCTTCCAAGTCCTTGTGAATTCATCTCTTCTCAACAGATCCATTTGTGCCATACATCTCTGAAAGCTGTCATTGAAGAGTACCTTCATGAGTGCATCAGACTGATTCTCCTTGGTATGAACCTTCATTAGCTCCACTTTACCTTCATCCATCAGCTCTCTGATCCTATGGTACCTTATGTCTATATGCTTTGTGCGCGCATGATAGATTGAATTTTGTGCCAACAATAGAGCACTCTGACTATCACTGAATAGTATAATCTTGCTGTGCTCCACCCCCAACTCATCAATCAGCCTCCTAAGCCAAAGGGCTTTCTTTGCAGCCTTCGTTATTCTAATGTACTCGACCTCTATGGTAGACAAGACCATGATTGGCTGAAGGGTTGATCTTCAAGACATCGGTCCACCTTATATGTAGAAGAGGTATCCAGTAGTAGACCTTCTTGTATCAAGATCACCAACATAATTTACATCAACAAATCCTTTTAGGGGACCTGAATCTTCACACATTTTCACAGATTGTTCTCCAAATCCTCTCGACTGTCCATCAAATATCAAACCATAATCTCTTATTCTATGCAAATATCTCAATATCCATTTCAATGGTTTTCAGTGTTCCTTCCTAGGGTTAGCCATATATCTACTAACCATGCTCACTGCATATGCTATATCTGATCTACAACACACCATAGTGTACATCACACTGCCTACAATATTTGCATAAGGAACTCATTCCATATACTCTCTCCTCTTCTGACTGGGGCTTTGTAACTTGGAGAGAGACATATGGCTCGGCAATGGTGTCTCTGCAGGTTTGGCTTTCTCCATCCCAAACCTCTCCAGAACTTTCTGGACATACCTTTTTTTTTATGACAAATGGAGCACTCCTTTGCACCTATCTATGCAAATCTCCATTACAAGAATTTTCTTAGCTGGACCCAAATCCTTCATCTCAAACTTAGATGATAATTCCCTTTTCAATCTTTTCACAGCATCCATGCTTCTACTGGCTATGAGCATATCATCTACATACAATAATAGGTATAGGGCATCCTCCTCATCTATATCCTTGATGTAGACACAACAATCATATTCACATCTGCTGAAATTCAGGCTTAAGATAAAACTATCAAACCTTCGATACTACTGACGAGGGAATTATTTCAGGCAATACAAAGACTTTCTAAGTAAACACACCTTTTCTTCCTGTCCCATCTCTATGAAACCATCTGGCTGCTTCATGTAGATTCTTTCCTCTAAAGTCTCATGAAGGAAGGCCATCTTCATGTCCATCTATTCTAATTTTATGTTATACTGTGCCACTAGCGATAACAAAATTTGAATAGATGTATGATGCACCATAGGAGAAAAAAATTTTATGTAGTTATTTTTTTTCTTTGTGAGTATCCCTTTGCTACCAGTCTTATTTTGAATCTGACTCCACCTTGTTCTAAAGGTGCTTCTTTCTTTGTGAACATCCACTTTAAGCCAATAGGTCGAGCATCCTCTGAAAGATCTACCAGCTGTCATATCTGATTTTTTTTAAGTGATTCCATCTCCTCTATCATGAACTGCATCTATGAATCATGATCCTCACTCTCCATGGCCTCTGTATAATTTTTTGAATCTCCATTAGTAGTGATGAGTGCATAGGAGATAACCTCATCAATGCCATATCTGATCGACCTCCTAATAGTACGTTGGGGCTTGTGCAAAGCCACTCCCACTGGCACATCTCTACTTGATGTTTGTGGCTGCTTCTGCACATCTGTCTGAACTACAGGCCTTTCATACTGATTTTTAATCTGAGACAATAATTTTCTGCCCAGCTCTATCTCAACAGGAACACTCCTATAAGTGGATGTAACCTACATGTCATCATTCTCTAATTGGCCACTACTGTTCATCTTTATTTTCTCAATTTCATCTATCCCAAACCTCCTCAAGATGCTCTTTTCATCAAAGATAATATTTCTACTGATCACTGACTTCTATACTTGAGAGTCCCACAGTAGGTACCTCTTGACTCCTTGTGGATATCCTATAAATATCATCTTTTGAGATTTCAGATCCAATTTGCTCCTCTCGGTTGCCTCCACATGTGCATAGACTGTGCAACCGAAGACTTTCAGATGGCCAAGCTCTACCTTCTTCTTACTCCAGACCTCCTCTGGAATGCCTCTATTCAGATTATAATGAGGGAACCTGATCAAAAGAAAATAAAAAAAAGTTAGAGCATCACCCTAAAAGAACTTTAGAAGTGATGTCTGCAGTCTCAAACTTTGAACCTTCTCAGTCAGTGTTCGGTTCATCCTTTCCATGACACCATTCTACTGGAAAGTCATCTTCATCATGTAATGACGTTTGATGCTATTTTTCTCATAGTACCTCCTGAACTTTAGACTAGTATACTTCCCTCCATTGTCCGACCTCAGACACTTCACTTGTCTCCCTGACTTCTTCTCTACTTCAGCTTTTCAAGCTTTGAACCAGGCAAATATCTTTGATTTTTCTCTGATCAGATAAATCCACACCTTCCTTGAAAAATCATTAATGAAAGTGACAAAGTATTTTGCCTCACCTCTAGTTGATACAGGAGCTGATCCCCACACATCTGAGTGCACTAAATCTAGCACTCCCTTGCTATACTTGGTACTTCTAGCAAACTTCATCCTATGCTATTTGCCAAAGATACACAGCTCACAAAAATTTGTGCCCTTCTTTTTTAAGGCTGGGATCATACCTCTTCTACTTAGTTCTGTGAGCTTACGGTCACTCACATGACCCATCCGATAGTACCACAGTCGATATAAAATTTTCTCCTCCTGTGCCACTGCTAGCACCTCTGCACTATCATTCACCACTGAGCCTTTCATTCTGTAAAGATTGTTGCTCAATTTTCTACCTCTCATCATCATCAATGCTTCTTTGAAAATTTTCAGACATCCACTCCCAATCTGGCTACTAAAAGCATAACCCTGCTCCTCTAAGTAGCCTAACGAAATTAAATTCTTTTTCAACTCTGCTACATGCCTGACATTTGATAATATATGAATGATCCCATCGTATAGCCTTGCCCTGATAGAGCCAATTTCAGCTACATTATACGGATGATCATCTCCAAGGATAACACTTCCACCATCGATCTTCTGATAGATAGCAAACCACTCCCAATGAGAAGTATAGTGGTGCGAGCATGCTGAATCCAATATCCATATAGTATCACATTCTATAGATCCATCTGATATAACTAGCAGATCTTCTCCACTACTTATAGAAGCTGTATCATCTCTCTTACTGGCCTTTTCTTTTTCTGATCTCAAAAGGGGACAATCTCTCCTCAGGTGTCCAGGTTAATGACATTTATAATATTTCAATGCCATCTTCTTTTGATCATGAGACTTTGACCCATCCTTAGATTTTTCTCTTATCTTCTTCTTTGATCTTTCCTATCTTTCCTTCACAGCCAAGATCTCAGACTTAGGATCTTCTTTGCAGATCTTTTTCCTTTGCTCATTTGATCTGAGCACACCAACAATCTCTTCATAGTTTAGGATCTCCTTCCCATAAACTAAAGTTGTTATGAGACCATCATACAAACCTAGGAGAGAACCTAATAGCAGCAATGCCCAATCCTCCTTATCAATCTTCACATCCAAACTCATCACCTCAGAAAATACCTGATTGAACCTTTGGATATGTGCAACAAGATCTCCACCTTCGGACATCCTTAGACTACACAACTATTTCTTCAACCATAGCTTGTTCGTCATGTTCTTCCCCATGTATGTGTTCTCCAGTCTCTCCCAGAGCTTCTTTGCCGTAGTCTCTATGCAAACCTCGAGCAAAACTTGATCGACCAAGCACATCTGGATTGTGCTAAAAGTAATTTCCTCCAACCCTTCCCAATCCCCAGCACTGATCTTTTCCAACCTTTCTTTTGTCAAGACCTTGTAGATCCTCTGTCGAACTAACAAGTCATTTACTCTTTGCTGCCATAGAGTAAAGTTTCTCTGACCGTCGAACTTCTCAAAATCCATCTTGAATCCACTTGATCCCATGATTTCAAACAAGTCAAGAATAGATCCCTAACATCCTTCACGATCTCACACACTAGCAAAACTACCCTTTAAAGAAGATCTAACTAGCCTTAGATCCTTTTTCCAAACTTCTGTATCACCATTCCTTCCTGTAAACAATCTCCACCTCAATCTAGAGACAACCATGAAGCAAACTAGAAATTTTAGGATAAAACCTGGTGCAACAGATCCTGAATGTAGTAAACCCTAGGTGTCTTTCTTTTTTCCATGCAACACCGCTCTGATACCAAATGTCGTGAAGAGCACGCATTCCCAACACTCATGTGCATGCCCACCACACAAGTAGATGAGTTGACTGATGTAGTTTTCATTCTCATTTTAAGCCACCGAGCTAGAGGAGACAAGAGGATGGAGTGCATCATGAACCATGAAAATTGAAGTAGCATACTTCTACGAAGTGAAGGAGGTCTATGATAGGAAGAGGGATGCCACCAACTATGCAGTAGGGCGAGGCATGGTTGCTCTAAATTGGAAGATTCTATTGTTCTGCTCCTTCTAAAAACACCAATAGCCCACCACATTTAGGGCTTGCATCCCAGGTATTAGATCCTTATTAGAGAATGATGAGTGCTATGAACTGCAAAGTTCTAGTTGATTGAATGGCATATTAGGAATGCTAAGGTATGAGAAAAGGTAGTTTCAAACTACTCATAAAAATTGACATCCGATCACCAAATGGTTTACCGTCTCTAAGTGATCACCATAGAGGCTACAATTCCATGGTCTCATCCAACCTCTCTTCTGAAGGAAAAATCTAGGGTTTGCAAGCATCTATTTCAAAACTTTTTCAAAATATGAATAATAGAAGCTACAAATTAATTGTATTAATCCATACAATAATGCAAAAATCCCTAGATCTAGGATCTAATGACATGATTCATGCATACATATAAAAATAAAAAATAAATATTAAATAAAAATAAGAATGTTAATCATATCAATATCAAACAAAAATTAGATCTAATCTAGTAGGAGAAATAGATCGTATCTCTTTTACCTTTTGCAAGTTGGGATCTTCACTTGCTAATCTGAGGCTGAAGTTGTCACTTCAAACTACACATGCATCTGGTCTCTATGAGAAGTCCACACGAAGTTTCGATCTTGATCCAAAATCTAGTAACTAGAAATTAGCATAGTGTACTAGCACTGTGCTGATCCATCTTTGATGGTTGATGGCAAAGCTCCATCTTCAAACAACTTAGACTCTCCAAGGATCAAAGAAGAAGAAGGGAGGATCCAAGAGAAGCCTACTTCCTCACATTTTTTTCTTAAAAAGATGGTAGAAAAAGATGCAAAATAAAACTCTAGAGAAGACCCTTCGTCTCTATTTATTTCTCTCACCTAGACACAATAACTTGTGTCTTTACAAAGTCCCACACCCAAGACCCTTTTGAGCCCAAGGAACCATATCCAAAACCCTCTCTCTCTAATGTATTTCCTGTAAAAAAATTATGCCCAAAAGCCTTCTAAATAGAGAGTAAAAGAGGAGTCCTTGTCTAGATTAAACACTTAGAAAGGAATATCCAAATTAGACAAGGATTAGGGTTGGATGCCTCCTCCTTATTTGATGGCATGGACTCTAAGGTATTGGCACACAAAAGTTTCCTAATTCTCATGAAAAAATTAGAGGAAATCAGGAGAGTTGGCACCACACATGGGGAAGAGTTTTGGTTCCTTAAAACTCTATCAAATAGAATTTCAAATCAAAACTACTTCCTACTTTTGACTTGGTCCAAAACCACTTTCCAACCATGAAAGATAGGGGGCATAGGGATGCACATCCTCTCTCTGGGCATGAGAAATCTCATGCCAAAAATCAAGGAGAGAGGCATTGGAAGGGCAAGGTGGCGCAAGGGCGAAGTTCTAGTCAAACTAGGACTTCATGTTTTGAATTGGTCTAATTAATTTTTGAGCCTAATTAAATCAAAACTTGTACAACCCAATTAAGGATGATCTTAGTCCAACTAAGAGTCTAATTAAATTAGATTAAATAAAATTTAAATCTAATTTAAATTCTAATTAAATTAAAAATTAGGTGTGCTCAAGCCCTAATTGAACATAAACTTTTTCTTTTTTGCAATTGGCTTATCCCATAAATCAATTAGAATTGATCTAATCAAGCCCAAACCAAATCTAGTTGAATCTTATATAATTAGACTAAATCTCAATCCTTAAGCTCAATCAGATTAAGCTAATTAGCTATCTGATTGCTAATCAATCCTCCTGCAACACTTGTACTAGGTCAAACATCAATCATATTGGTTGTTTGATCCTAAAATGATTCTCAATCGTTGATCAATCATCTGATTAGATCAAGATCTTTAATGTGTGTATCTCATAGGTTCAAATCTAAGTCGATAGTATAGAAATAAATTTTTGTACCAATCGAAGTGACCATCTAGCAATGGTACCCGATGGCCAGATAGATCAAATGTCTAAAGCAATACGCTTAGAACCTATATGGATATGGTTTTTGTATAATTCATCCCCTTGACCATGAATGCTCATAGGACAACTCAGCGTATAATTGTCACCCCCGAATAGATCATCCATATTATATTTCAAAATACCAAATCCATCTTATGGATTATCCTAACCAAGATTTTGCTAGATTGAAATACAATGATGCATCTTATCCTAACTCTTGGAGTGGTCAATTACATCTTGATTACTCATTGACTTTGCAAGTACTTGACTATGCCCAAAAATCTTTCATCATTAAATTAGAAATTTAGGTAGTTCAATATCAAAGCATAGTGAGTTGCTTGCAAGTCACTATGGTGATCTCATGTCTAAGGGATACTTATACTCATATCCTATCAGAGCATTTTTTTGTTAGTAAAATGCTCTAGAGTTGATCACGCTCAGTGATGATGTACTCCTATATTTTATCTGTATGTCACACCAGTATCTCTATACTCTTTGATTAAGAGGACAACCAACCTATATGGCACACAATGATCTTCACTCAATAAATGTTGTTGTCTTAGTTAACAATGTATCATTTGATCGTGAACAATTTAAGGACTAATTCATAAATTTTTTTTTATCAAATCTAAATAGTCCTAAGAATTTCATCACAACATAGAAGTTCATTAGAGGATGTAAATTTATGATGAAAAATGCCAGAATAAACTTTTATTCATTAATAAATTATTTATATTTACAATGATAGTTGAATTGTCAATAGATTGATGTTTGACTTTAGAATATATTTTTCAACAACTCCTACTTATCCTAAAGCCACTTGGCCTAGTATCTAATTTTCATTTTCGACTTGTGGTTGTCAAACTTCTTTACTATCAAGGCTTTAGTGAAGAGGTTAGTCAGGTTCTTCTTTCTGTCAATCTTCTGAAAGTCAATGTCACCTCGATCTACGATCTTCCAAACCAGATGGTAGTAGCGTAGTACGTGCTTCATCCACTAGTGTGCCTTTAGTTCCTTCACCTAACTGATGGCTCTTGTGCTACACAATAGAGCAGGACTAGACCATTTAGAGAGGATGCTACTTCGAGCTTGTTGATGAACTTCCTTAGCCACATAGCTTTCTTCATAGCATTGGATCCGTGATGTACTCCACCTCGCAAATAGAGTCTACCATAGTGTGCTACTTGGAACTCTTTCAATAGATGGCTCTACCATTTAGGATAAATATATAACTTGATAGGCTTTTGCTATCATCATAGTCAGATTGAAAGCTAGAGTTTGTAAACCTCACAAGTTCCTCCTAGTCTTCAACAAAAATCTTTTTCAATCTTTTTTGAGTCAAGATCTTGTAGATTCTATTTTATACCACCAAATCTTTCATTCTTTGCTACCAAAGAATGAAGTTATCCTTGCCATCAAACTTTTCAAAGTTTGTCTGAATGGTCCTTGATGTCATCTCAACTAGATTTTCAATAACCAAACACAAAAGACAGAAGATAGTATTCAAAGAGATCTATTCAATATCTTATCATAATTTTTGATAAAGCTTTGACCTTTCTTTCACTAGATCTAACATCAGAGCTTTAATGCCAATTTGTTGAAAAAGATCCTTGCTACTTGATGATTATGAAAATAGCAACAAGGATCCGAGGAAAGAGACGATCATTCTGTCAAATCCTAGAAAATCCTAGGGCATGAAGAAGAAGAAGAGAGAGAGAGAACAAGAGAGGAAGAGAGAGATTTCAAAAAGAAAAGGGCTTGTATTCAATTCGTTCCACTATTACAATCTCAATACAAAGTACATATATACTCGATCAAAGAGACCCAACCCAAAAAAACTCTGCTAGCTAACCTAATGTGATGCACTCCCTGAGCCCATGTACACCCATGTCTCACATGCATACATCTATTGGACTAATCTCAATCCAATCCATAGGTTAGCTCTTTAGAACCTCACAAACCAAGGCCCTATGTCCCTAGGATTAAACCCAATCCCAGGTTAGAATAGAAATCATGTACTATTTTGCTCACCGCTCGAGCTGGCTTGGTCAATAGATTGGGCTGGCTCGATCGTAATGTCTCCTATGAGAGCCCAACTTACCGCTCTCTGCTCCACTGCTCGAGCCGGCTCTCTCAAAGTTTGAGCCAGCTCGATAGATATGACTATCTTTTATTCTATAGCTCGAGCTAACTCTCTCAAAAATCAAGCTAGCTCTTCCAACGTACTAGCCTGATATGCCTTCTGACTTTTTGCTCAAGCCGGTTCTATCAGGATCCAAGCCAGCTCGACTTATGCTCGGGCTGGCTCTGACAGGAACCGAGCCCGCTTGATTGAAGCATGGGCTGAAGCTATTTAATAGTTGATTTCATTCACTCTTTGACCTCGCTCCACCTACTTTCAAGGCTTGAGAGCACCATACCTGAGCTCACAAATCTTACAGTAAGACAATCTTATAAGGTTAAGCCATGCAATCTAAAATTTATTATTTTTAGATTTAAATAATTTTAAATCTAATTAATCATAAATTAACTTAGATCATATCTAACATATTTATGATTAAGATTTAGATCAGCATGAACTAGGACAATCTTTACACTGTAAGGGATAAACTTTACAGCAGGACAACCTTATAAGATAAGTCCATCCAATTAAAATATTTATTTTTATATTTAATTTTATATTATAATTTAGATCAAATTTAAATAATAGATCTAAAATATAAAAAAATTATATCAAAAAGGCTTAGGCTCTGATACCAATTGAAGAAAAAATCTAGGATTTACAAGTATCTATTTCGAATCTTTTCAAAATATGAACAATGGAAGCTATAGATTAATCGTCTTAATCTATAAAATAATATAAAAATTTCTAAATCTAGAATTTAATAACATAATTCATGCATGTATATAAATCTAAAAATTAAATATTAAATAAAAATAAGAATATTGTTCATATCAATATCTAATAAAAACTAGATCTAATCTAGTAGGAGAAAGAGATCATATCTCTATTATCTTTTGCAAGTCAGAATCTTCACCTACTAATCTAAGACTGAGGTTGTCGCTTCAAGCTGCACATATATCCAGCCTCTATGAGAAGTCTACATTGAAGCTCCGATCTTGATTCAAAGTCCAGCAATTGAAAATCAGCACAGTGTGCTAGCACTGTATTGATCCTTCTTTAACGGTTGATGACAAAGCTCCTTCTTTAAACAACTTGGACTCTCCAAGGACAAAAGAAGGAGAAGGGAGGATTTGAGAGAAGCTTACTTCCTCACATTTTTCTTTCATAAAGTTGGTGGAAGAAGATGCAAAACAAAATCCTAGAGAAGACCCTTCTTCTCTATTTCTTTCTCTCACTTAGACACAACAACTTGTATCTTTACAAAGCCCCATGCCCAAGACTCCTTTGAGCCCAAGGAACCTACATCCAAAACCCTCTCTCTTGGATGTATTTGCTATAGAAAAACTATGCCCAAAGGCCCTTTAAATAGAGAGCAAAGGAGGAGTCCTAGTCTAGGTCAAACACCTAGAAAGGAATGTCCAAATTAGGCAAGGATTGGGGTTCCCAACTCTTAGGCTCCTCCTCCTTATTTTATAGCATGGACTCCAGGGTATTGGTGCACAAAAGTTTTCTAATTCTCATGAAAAAATCAAAGGGAAATTAGGAGAGTTGGGATGACACATGAGGAAGAGTTTTGGTTCCCTAAAACTCTATCAAATAGAATTTCAAATCAAATCTACTTCCTAGATTTGACTTGGTCCAAAACCACTATCTAACCATGAAATATAGGGGACATAGGGATGCACATTCTCTCTCTGGGTGTGAGAAATCTCATGCTAAAAATCAAGGAGAGAGGCGTGGGAGGGCAAGGTGGCATAAGGGAGAAGTCCTAGTCAAACTAGGACTTCATGTTTTGACTTGGTCCAACTAATTTTTGAACCTAATTAAATCAAAACTTGTATAACTCAATTAAAGATTACCTTAGTCCAACTAAGAGTCTAATTAAGTTAGATTAAAGTAAATTTAAATTTTAATTAAATTAAAAATTAGATGTACTCAAGTCCTAATTGAATAAGAACTTGTTCTTCCTTGCCATTGGTTTATTCCATAAATCAATTGAACTTGATCTAATCAAGTCCAAATCAAATCTAATAGAATCTTATTCAATTATATTTGATCTCAGCCTTTAATCTCAATTAGATTGAGTTAATTAGCAATTTGATTGCTAATCAATCCTTTTGTAACACTTGCACTAGGTCAAACATCAATCATATTGATTGTTTGATCCTAGAACAATTCTCAATCTTTGATCAACCATCCGGTCAGATCAAGATCTCTAATATGTATGATCTTATAGGTTCAAACCTAAACTAGTAGTATAGGAATAAATTTTTATACCAATCAAAGTAACTATCTAGTAATGGTACTCGATGGTCGGATAGATCGAATGTATAAAGCAACACTCTTAGAATCCATATAGATATAGTTTCTATATAATTCATTGCCTTGACTATGAATGGTCATAGGATAACTTAAAATTTAACTATCAACCTAGAATAGGTCATCCATATTGTGTTTCAAAATATCAAATTCATCTCATGGATTATCCTGACCAAGATTTTACTAAATTGAAATACAACGATACATTTTCTCCAAACTCTTAGAGTGGTCAATTCTATCTTGATCACTCACCGACTTCGCAAGTACTTGACTGTGCCCAAAAATTTGTCATCACTGAATTAGAAATTCAGATAGTCCGATTCCAAAGCATAGTGAGTTGCTTGAAAGTCACAATGACAATCTCAGGTCTAAGGGACACTTATACCTATATCCTATCAAAGCAATTCTTGATTGTAGAATGCTCCAGAGTTGGTCACGTTCCGTGATGATGTTACTCTACATCTCACCTATATACCATACCATCATCTCCACACTCTTTGATTAAAAGGACAATCAACCTATGTGGCATACAATTACTTACACTCGATAAACATTATCATCATAGTTAACAACATATCATTTGATCGCGAATGGTTTAAGAACTAATCAATAAATCCTCTTTTTATCGAATCTAAATAGTCTTAAGGACTTCATCACAACATAAGAATTCATCAGAGGATATAAATTTATGGTGAAAAATGTTAAAATAAATTTTTATTCATTAATAAACTATTTACATTTATAAGGATAGCTCAACCATCAACAAGCTGACAATTGACTTTGGAACATATTTTTCAACATCTTCACCAAGTTAATTCATGTTAAGATCTTATCTTGGAAACATAGCTAGGTGAAAATCTTGGCTTTCTCAAGAACTTGAATCTTCTATATGAGTTTATTAGAGGCAAGTCAAATACCCCCTTACTTAAAAATTTGTAGCAGTGCTTAGTAGAAAATTTTGATATTTGGAACCACCTCCAACCCACTTTATCACTTTCGTCTAATGTTTCTATGTTGTGAAGAATTGTGGTGAGCATCTGAACTCTACAAGTGCTCATCATTGGAGTGACAATTGAAACTTTGTGAGGAGGTCTTGTTGTTAGAAAAATTTGTTGAGAGAGGTTCCAGGATCTAAAGCCATCAAAAAGAGGATTGGGAGCCTTTCTTTCAGTGGTAGATTGCCTATCCTTCGGTCATTCCAAAATGAAATTCTCAGATCATTTCCAACTAGGGGGAATGATAGGGTTCAGAATAGTTCTTGATTCATCAAAACACCCTTCCAGAAGGGCAAAGCATGCATATGAATGTTGTTCGTAGAATTGGATGGTAAGAATTGGTTATTATAAATCCTTTGTACCAGTGTGCACCATGGCTTACTGGGGCTTTTAAAGAGATTCCACCACCATTTTAGGAGAAAGGTTTGGTTGAAAATAGAAAGATTAATAATGGGTCTGCAAATGTTTGTCCATTTTACTAGGCAAAGACCTAGTGAGCAACTACTCTTTCCCCTTTAGAGGAATGATCTTCTTAGCCTATCAATTTTTTGAATGATCTCCTTTAGTTGAAGAAAGACAAATGCCCAGTAGGTTGGTGTTATTGTGAGAACTGCATTCACAAGTGTTAACCTTCTAGCAATTGATAAGGTATTGGCTTTCCATGTCGCTAGTTTTTTTTCAATTTTTTTTGACAAGGAAGTTCCAATATGATTTTCTAAGTAATAGGAATCCATGTTATTAAAGATTTTTCTATGATTATTTCTAGTATGGAAGGAGTCAATGATCTTCTTATTGAGATACCACATGCTTTGGCACCATCTCTTGGGAAGCTTCCTAGTGCAGAATACGAATCTCTTAAGTCTAGGATCTGAACACTTGTGATGATGTTAATATCGTAATAGAAAGAAAGAAGAGATAAATAAAAGGACACCAATCAGATATGTAGATCAAGCCAAGGCTTACCTTCATGGGGCATACAAGTTTCACAATGAGAAAAGAAAAAAATTTAAAAGAGGAGATTACACACTCTCAATGGGTCATGAGTGACCCTGATCTGATTCAGTTTCTTAATCAAGTCTAAATATTAGACCTAAATTCCGTCCAATAGAAGATCGGATTAGATTAGCTCAGATCGAATTCATGATCAAATTTTTTGACCTAATGGATCATTCAGGTTGGATTGGGTCCATGCATAACCCACCTCCGATCCATGAAATATAGATATGGTTCGGGTTTGGATTCAAGTTAGTTCGGGTCTGATCCATTAAAGTATCCTCGATCAAAATTAACATTCATATAATATAGGAACAAAGAGGGATGAGGGATGGGTTCAGGTCGGATCAAGTTGGATCAAATAATTTAATGTAAGATCCAAATCAATGCAAAAGTCTATACAGATCAGATTGGATCGGATAAAAATTTAGTAAATCTAGATCCGACCCCCAAAATTGAATGGATCTAATTTTAGAACCTGATTTGGATCTATGGGTCATTTAAAATGGTCCAGATTGGATCTACATGGATTGGATTGGGTTGGGCCATGGGTCAACTTGACCCATTTGTAGTCTTGATTAGAATAGATATTGTATTTTCTAAGTCTCTTTTTGCTCTTGCTTTACTTTATTTTTTATTTTTTTTTCTACTCAGTCATCTTTTTTTTAAAATTTTGCATTGCGTAGAACCATAGATCCATCTTTTGATTAATATACATATTTTATGGCATCCATACATTTATATATTTTTGTACAGGTGGGAGAATTATGTATATTGGTTAATTAATTATCCAGTTTGGATTGTTTAAAAATTATAATAAATTTTATAGATAATTATAGTAATCAAACTGTATGTTGAGGGTTCGAGAGAAATTTTGAATAGTATTTTTTTTTAGTTCTCCTCATACATCTTCAACTGTGTGGGGAGAACTAAAAAAATGCTGTCAAAATTTTTTTTGGCCCCTATTATATATTA
Organism: Cocos nucifera; assembly: GCA_006176705.1. NCBI lineage: Eukaryota > Viridiplantae > Streptophyta > Magnoliopsida > Arecales > Arecaceae > Cocos > Cocos nucifera. The sequence continues at coordinate 53,426 of QRFJ01005426.1, read as the reverse complement.
TTTGATTACTATAATTGACATATAGAATTAATATAATTTCTAAATAGGATAGGACCATCTATACCTATTAGTTGATGATAGGATGCATTTGTTATGTAAGCCATTTTAAATGATAAAATAATTGAAAAGTGTTTTGCCTTCTATTTATATATATAGAATTCTCAGATAATGTGCCATGGACCATAGTTGGATGGACTGTCAAGTAGTCGATGGGGTGATTTCTACTAAATATAAGGAGAGTGTCAAGTACTTCTGTGATTATGCTTTTGAAAATATGGCACTCTTAGTTCAAGAACGGGCTCGTTATCCTTGTAAGAGATGTATCAATAAAAAAATGCTTGATAGCGATACAATAATTTTCCATTTATATAGAAATAGATTTATGCCAAGCTACAAGTATTGGTACCTACATAAGAAGACATGAAAGATAATTGCAAGGGTTAGAAGTCAGCAGGACAAGGACATAGATAGAATGATAGATATGGTTGAATTTGATTGGGATATGGAGGATAATCCAGAAGCTGGTAGTAGCGATTTCTATTGTATGTTGAAAGATACTGATGAACCACTATGACCAAAATATGAAACATATACTATATTATCAGCTATGTCAGAGTTGTTGAACTTGAAGGTCGAGTTTAATATGATGGTCAATTGTTATGATAGGATAGTAGCAATAATAAAAGAAATGCTACCGAAGGATGAGAAGCTTGTTGGGAGCTTCTATTCAAAAAAAAGGGTGAAAGGGTTAGGCATGAGATACGAGAAGATAGATGCATACCGTAATAATTGCATGCTTTTCTATATGGAGGACCAACTGAAGAGCTCATATGACGTATACGGTGAAAGCCGATTTAAGTTGAGGCAATAGAGTAGAAATTAGAAGGACATATCATATAAGATTCTTCAATATCTTCTCCTCACTCCTAGGCTTCAGAGACTCTACTTGTCTAAGACTACTACTGGGCAGATGAGATGGCACAAAGAAGGAATTCATAAGTATGCTGATATGATGAGTCATCTATTAGATAATGAGGCATGAAAGAAATTTGATGCTTTCCATCCTTTATTTGCTTAGGAATCATGCAATGTCTCATTAGATCTATCTACAGATGGATTTAAACCATTCAATCATGTAGCAACCCCTTATTCATGTTGGCCAGTCTTTATTATTCTATACAATCTACTGTCTGGGATGTGCATGAAAGAATATAATATCTTTCTTATATTAGTCATTCCTGGACCATGATATTTTGGTAGAAGCATTAATGTATATCTAAGACCTCTGATTGATGAGTGAAAATTCTTATGGTCCGATGGTATACATACATTTGATGTATCGAAGAAGCAAAATTTCATAATGAAGGCTGTATTGATGTGGACCATTAGTGATTTTTTTACTTATGGAATACTATCAGGATGGAGCATTCATGGAAAGCTAGCATGTCTCTATTGCATGGAGAATATTAAATCATTTCAACTTGAGCATGGTCATAAGCCCTACTGGTTCGATTGTCATCATCAATTTCTCCTCGAGCATCATTCTTTTTGAAGGCAGCGGGATAGTTTCAGGAAGAATAAGGTAGAGAAGGACTGTACATCCCTATATCTCAGTGGTATGGAAGTATTTCAGAGGATATCCCAAATGGACCAAGTCTAGTTTAGTATACTTTTTAACAAGCAAAAACCTTGGAAGTTTGGTAGAACTCATAATTGGATGAAGCACAACATCTTCTAGAAATTATCATATTGGTCCACCAATTTGATCTGTCATAATCTTGACATCATGTACATTGATAATAATATATTCAATAATATTTTTTATACTATTATGGATGTCAAGGACAAGATGAAGGATAATCTCAAGGCCTGAGCAGTTGTGAAGAACATATGAAAGTATCCTCTATTAGAGCTGGTTGAGGTATCACCTAAAAATTTTCTGAAGCTGAAAGCATCTTATACCTTAACGAGGGAGCTATTGAAGGATGTATATGAATGGTGTAAAATTTTTTAATTCCCAGATGGTTATGAATCTACCTTTATGCATCAATATCAAAGATTGTAGGTTGCATAGGCTAAAGAGCCATGACCGTCATATCTTCATGCAACAATTATTCTCATTAGCTTGGCATAACCTCCTTCTTAACCCTATATAGAGTTCTTTAAATGAGCTTAGTTTTTTTTTTTGGAGATATTTATGCTACTGAACTATCCACTAACCATATTTTTAGTCTTGAGGCTAGCAGTGTAGAGACTATATGCAAGTTGAAGAAGATATTCCCTCCTAGTTTTTTCGACTCCATGGAGTACCTCATGATTTATCTAGCATATGAAATTAGGGTCTGGGAACCAGCGTAGTATAGGTAGATATATCCATTTGAAAGATACATGCATAGTCTCAAGAAAAAAGTAAAAAATAAGGCCAAAGTCAAAGTTTCTATTATGGAGGCTTATATAATTAAAAGAAATTTTAATTTTAGTCAACACTACTTTAATCTAAGTGTACAAATAAAGCTAACTCACATGGATCAAAATGATGATGGTGGTAAGGGATCAGAGGTGGAGATCTCAATATTTGCCTATCCCACTTGTGAATTTGCATGAGGTTCGTCGAATATTAACTGATACTAAAATTCGACAGGTAGAGACATATTTAGCTAAACTACATAGAGGTTGACCTATATATTGAGTAAGTATCCATCACCATCAACTCTTTAATCACTTATCATATTGTACTTATGTTGATCCTAGATTGATTTTGATGATAACAAAAGCATTTGAGTAACAATTATTAAATTACTAACATTGTTTGTGAGGATCTATAGTTGTAAATTTAAGGAGCTCACAAACTTTAAGTATTTTCACTCACCTAAATGAAGATTCATCACTCAAGATTTTAGAGAAGATACTTTAGTTTGGATATATCTCTCAATAGATTATAATAAAGATTAAATCAAAATAAAAAAGGCAAGTCTAGCCTATAAAGTAATTTGGAGAAGAAATGGTCACAAATAGTCTTTCGCATGCATGGCACGTAAACTGGGCCAACCCAGTCTGAAACTGAATCGATCTAGTCTCAATGGAAGCAAAAGATAGAAAGTATAGAAAGCCAGATTTTCATGACCCAAAAAATTGAGCCGACCTAGTTTTCAATTGGACTGATCTAGTTAGAAAGGTAGCTGACCTAGTCTCAGAAGATAGCAAAAAATAGAAATAGGTATTTTGGGATCACTGAGACTGAGCCAATCCAATTGAAAACTAAGCTAACCTAGTTTGGACTAAGCCGACCAAGTTAAAAACTAAACCGACCCAATGATTATAACGGCTAGTTTCTAATTTCATAGCTTTTTCACTTCATACGCCTCCCAATGGCTATTTTTGGCTTTTCAATGGCTAGATCACTTCTAGAAGCCCTCCTAGATGACTTGTAATGATGGAAAATCTTAGGAATACTTAAGAAAATATTTGAGATAAGAAAGACAACTTTTAAACTTATAAAAGAGAGCATCCAAGCCATTTTTCTGAATATTCAAGTGTGTGAGCTGAATAGCAAAAGGAAGAAGTAATTTTTAGAGATATTTTTGCCCTTCCATCATTCTTAATCTAAGAGAAGTTAGGCTACTAGAATTGAAAATCATCTCCTTCTTCTCTCAATATTCAAAGAAAAGAAATCAAATCTACAAGCAAAGCTGCATAGAATTTCTTCTCTTAAGCATCAAGAGTTTATTTTAGTTTGTGTTAATTATACTTTTTATTTTATTTCATGTTTCTTGGGATAAAAAATTTGGATTAGTCTAAGCTTAGAGTTGGACATTATATGGTTTGATTGGTGAGCCAATGTTAAAATCAATAGGGATTGATTGTTAGCCCAAAAAAATAATCATTGTATAGTTGTAGTTGATGAGCTAAGGGTAAAATCAACTTAATTGAATTATGAGTCCAAGTAAAATAATTAAACTATAATCAAGTTAAGTGATTATAGTTGAATTTTCATGTAGTTTACTTAGAGAGTGGACATAGGTGCTGAGTTTGGCACCAAACTACTATAAAACTATTATGTTTGTGATTGTGTGCTCTTACTCTATTACTTTCATTCACTGCACATTCCATAGTTTATTTTATTTAAGCACTTAATTAGTTTAATCTGCTCATATCTCAAGTTTAAATTTAAAATATCCAATTCACTCTCCTCTTGGGTAGCTATCCTTGGATAACAAGTGGTATCAGAGCAGGTGCTCTAATATTAGTTGTTGATTAAACTATCAAAGAGCTAAAGATTAAGTGACAACTCAAATTGAAACTCCATTGGTTGAGGGTCAATCAACCAATAGACCCAGCTATTCAATGGGACTAACTATACCTATTGGAAAGCATGAATGAGGATATTCATCCAAATACAAGATTATGACATATGGAATGTCATAATATAGGGCCTTGCATACCAACAATCATAGTTGATGAAGTATCCATCTCAAAATCTGAAAAGAATTGGGATGAACTTGATAAGAAGAAAGCTCAACTTAATGCCAAAATAATGAATGTTCTATATTATGCTTTGGATGCTAATGAGTTCAATAGGATATCAACATATTCATCCACCAAAATAATTTGGAATAGACTTAAAGTCACCTATGAGGGTACTAATTAAGTCAAGAAATCTAAGATAAATATGTTGGTACATAAGTATGAGTTATTTAAAATAGAACCATATGAAACCATCACTGAAATATTCACTAGATTCACTAATATTTTGAATGGTTTGAAAGGTCTTGGAAGAGATTATACTAACAGTGATGTTGTGCGCAAAATTCTTAGATCTTTGCTAAAGAATTAGGAGCCAAAGGTGACTGCTATTCAAGAGGCAAAAGATCTAAACACTCTTACCTTGGAGGAGTTAATTAGGTCACTCATGATCCATAAGTTGAACATGAACCAAGGAAAAGAAGAGAAAGTGAAGAAAAAGAAGGGCATTGCACTCAAAGTTGCTACCATGCATGAAGAGAAAAGTGACTTCGAAGAAGACTTAGAGGATGATAAAGAAATGACACTAATCACTAGGAGATTCAAGAAATTCATGAAAAGAAAGAAGAAGTTTGAACAAAAGAAAAAAAATTTCAGTAAGGACGAACATAGCAAAGAAAGAAAAAGAGAAAGAGAGAAGGATCAAATCATTTTCTATGAGTGTAAGAAGTTGGATATTTTCGAATGGACTATCCATTGTTGAAGAAGAGCTCAAAGAAATCAAGGAAGAAAGTATTAAAAGCAACATGAAGCAATGACAAAGACTCCTCTTCAAGTGAAGAAGAAAGTCTAAGAGAAGAAAAAGCCAATCTTTGTCTTATGGCATTGGAGAATAAGGTAAACAATAATTCATTTTCTGAATTTATATTTAAAAAATTGTATGAAGCTTTTAATGATTTACTTTTTGATTTTGAAAAGCTATCTCATAAGAACAAAGAACTAAGAAAAGAGAATCAATTAAGATGAAGTGATAAGATTAAGATCTATGGTAGATAGATATATGCTAAGCTCAAAAAATTTATAGAAAATTATTGAGAATCAAAAGATGGCCTTTGATAAAATTGATATAGGGTATAATCCATCAAGAAAGTAAAAATTCTTTAAGAAACCATATGCAAAATCTCAAAATTATGGTAGAAGAATTACATGTTACAAATGTAATAAAATTGGACACAAATTTATTAAATACAAAATCTTTAATTTGAGTAAATTAAAAATAAAATAAATTTAGATTTTAAAAGAAACCATCTATGCTAACCCCAAAAGATCCAAGTTAGCTTGATTACTTGTGTAGGTGTGCTTGGCATCCACAAGAGCTAAAAGAAGATGGTACCTTGATAGCGGATGCTCGAGACACATAATGGAAGATAAATCATAATTTATCTCTCTTGAAGCTAAAGATGAAGGTGTTGTGACATTTGGAGATAACGGTAAAAGAAAATCATTAGTCTTGATAATATTTTGATAACACCCTCCACTAGCATAGAAAATATTTTATATGTTGAAGGATTAATGCATAACTTGCTTAGCATAAGCCAACTTTATGATAAAAGCTTTAATGTCTCATTCAAATCATCTCATTGCATTATAACTAGTTCTTTAGATGAACAAATTAAATTCATAGAAAAAAGATATAAAAATATTTACATTATTGATCTTGATGAACTTAAAAATGAGAATATTGAGCATCTTATTGCCATGAATGCTAAACTAAATAAATTAAGTTTGATTTGGCATAATAGATTAGGTCATGCAAGTATACACTCACTAGCAAGATTAATTAAACTTGATTTAGTAAAAGATTTATCTAAAATAAATTTTGAAAAGGATAAAATTTGCAAAGCATGCCAACTTGGTAAATAAATAAAATCTTCTTTCAAATTCAAAAATATTGTTTCAACTACTAGGCCTCTAGAATTACTTCATATGGATTTATTTGGACCTATTTCAATTACTAGTCTTAGAGGAAAAAGATATGGTTTTGTTATAGTAGATGATTTTTCAAGATATACATGGATTTTATTTTTATCTCATAAAGATAATGCTTTTGATATGTTTATTGATCTATTTAACAAAATAATAAAAGAAAAAGAATGTAATATTTTATATATAAGAAGCAATCATGGCACGAAATTTGAAAATCAAAAGTTTGAAAATTTTTACTCTAAAAATAGAATCAATCATAACTTTTCAGCACTTAGAATACCCCAATAAAATGGAATGGTAGAAAGAAAGAATAAAACATAATTAAAATGGCATGGACCATACTTTGTGAAAGCAATCTTTCAAAATATTTTTGGATGGAAGCTATTAACACCGCATGCTATGTGCTAAATAAAGCATTAATTAGACCAATTTTAAAGAAAACTCTATATGAACTCTATAAAGAAAAGAAACCATATATTTCATATTTTAAAATTTTTAGATGTAGATGTTTTATTCTAATAAATGATAAAGATAAGCTAGAAAAGTTTGATGCAAAATCAGATAAAGAAAGTTTTCTAGGATATTCATCACATAGTAGAGCATATAGAGTATTTAACAAAAGGATATTAATTGTAGAAGAATCCATGCATGTTATTTTTGATGAAACTAACTCTTTTAAAATAAAAGAAGAAGAGCTTGATATAGATGTAGAAATTCTTGAAAGAAAATTGAAAGATATATCATTTGAAGATACTCCATCTTAAGAAAAAGAAGACAAAGAGCAAGAGGTTGAAGAAGAGTTGCCACAATCTCAAGATGATCAAGGTACATCCAACTGACCAAAGAAATATAAGTATGATCATAATCATTCGAAGGAATTAATAGTAGGTGATCAATCTCATGGAGTTAAAACTAGATAATCTCTTAGAGAAGCTATGAATAATGTTGTATTTGTATCCTATTTAGAACCTAAAAATATAATTAAAGCTAAAAAGGATCCAAATTGGATATTAGCAATGCAAAAAGAATTAAACCAATTTGAAAGAAATAAAGTTTGGGAGCTAGTTGAACAACCTAAAAATTTTCTTGTAATAGATACTAAATGGATCTTTAGAAATAAATTTGATGAGAAGGATAATGTAATTAGAAACAAGGCTAGATTGGTTGCACAAGGATACAATCAAGAAAAGGATATTGATTTTGATGAATCCTTTGCACCCGTAGCTAGCTTTGAAGTTATTAGATTGCTCTTAGCATTTGTATGCTTCATGAACTTTAAAAATTTTCAAATGGTTGTAAAGAGTGCATTTTTAAATGGTTTAATTGAGGAGGAAGTTTACGTAGAACAACCTCCAAGCTTTGAAAATCAAGAGTTATCTAATCATGTCTATATACTTAAGAAAGCACTATATGGATTAAAACAAGCACTTAGGGCTTGGTATGATAGATTGAGTAAATTTCTACTAAACATTGATTTTAAAAGAGATAATGTAGATAAAATATTATTTATTAAAAAAATTGAATAATTTATTGATTGTACAATTATATATGGATGATATTGTATTCGATGCTACTAATGAAACTTTGTGTAGAGAGTTTGTTAGTCTCATGCAGGATGAGTTCAAGATGAATATGATGGGAGAGCTCAATTTTTTTCTCGAACTCCAAATCAAGCAATCAAATGAGAGAATCTTCATCAATCAAAGCAAATACATCAAGAAAAAATTAAAAAAAATTTAAGATGGAGAATGTCAAAGAAAGTGGCACCCTCATGAGCACAAGTTGCAAGCTTAATCAAGATCCGAAAGAAAAAGCAGTAGATCCTAAGCTATATCAAGGTATAATTGGATCTTTGCTATATTTAACTACAAGTAGGTCGGACATAATGCTTAGTATATGCATGTGTGCGCATTATTAATTAAATTCTAAGGAATCACATGTACTAATAGTTAAAAAAAAATTTTAAGTATCTAATAAATACTCAAGATGTTGTCTTATGGTACTCTAAACAATCTTCATTAGACTTAATTGAATATAGTGATTCAGATGTTGCTAGTTGTTGCTTAGATAGGAAGAGTACAAGTGGTACATGTCAATTTCTAAGAGTGAATTTGGTCTCTTGATTTAACAAGAAATAAAACTCAGTAGCCTTGTCTACGATGGAAGCCGAATACATTGCTGCTGAAAGTTATTGCACTCAACTATTATGGATCAAACAACAACTAGAAAATCATGGTATTACTTGTAATAACATTCTTATTCGATGTGACAATATAAGTGCCATAAATTTAAGTAAAAATCCTATATTACACTCAAGAACAAAATATATAGAAGTAAGACATCATTCTATTAGAGAGCATGATCAAAATAATGATATATTTCTTGAATATATGCCAACTAAAAATCAAGTTGCAGATATTTTTACTTAACCTTTGAATGAAGAAATATTTTGTACAATAAAAAAATAATTAGGCTTATTTGATCTAATTTGCTAAAATGACTAAATGATGTTTAATGAGTAATTTAATTAATTTTTATATGATGAATTTTCTTAAGTTTGCTCACATTTTATTGCATTTAGAAAAGAATAATAAATAGTAAAATTTTTGATCTTGAAACTGTTGGAAAATATATTCTAAAGCCAATCATCTAAGTGGTAGATGACTGAAATTAGTATTTAAATTATCAAATAATAACAGTTATTTAGCTTATTTATCATAAAAGTTCTATCTTCCTTAAATGAACTCTTAAATTATGATGAAGTTCTTGAAACCACAATCAATCGATAAAAGAAGATTTATTGGATAGTTCTTAAACTATTTACGATCAAATGATAAGTTATTAATAAGAATGATAACTTATCGAGTATAGATCGCTGTATACCTTATGTGTTGGTTGTCCTCATAACCAAGTAGTATGAAGACACTGAAATGACATCTAGGTGGGATGTAGGAGTATATCTGTACTAATGTGATCAATGTAGCACTCTACTATCAAGAGTAGCTAGCTAAGGCTAATGGATATAAGTGTCCCTCCAATCTGAGATCACCATGATGACTTGCAAGCAACTCATTGTACTTTGATGCCGAATTATTTGTATTTCTAATACAAGTTTAGAAGATTTCTAGATACAATCAAGTATTTGTAGAGTCAGTGTGTGAGTCAAGATATGATTGACCACTCCTAATTAACTTCAGAAAGAGAATATTTCACTATGTTTTATTTTAGCAAAATCTAGGCCTGAGTAATCCTCGTGAGGAGTCATGGGATTTACAAAATTTTGAAATATAATAGAGATAACTTGTATTAGTGTTGATAGCTTACTCGAAGTCATCTTAAGCATTATTGATCAAAGAAATGAACTATATAATAATCATGGGCTAGGGTTCTAAGAATATTGCTTTGCATACATTTGACCAATCCAAACATCGAATATCATTGCTAAATGATCATTTTAATTAGTACAAAAATTAATTTTTGTGTTATCGACTTAGGTTTGAACCTATGGGGTTACACACATAAGAGATTATAATCTGATTAGATGGTTGATTGATGATTGAGAATCATTCTAAGGTCAAACAATCAATGCAATTGATATTTGACCTAATGCAAGTGTTGCAGGAGGATCGATTAGTAATTGGATTGCTAATTAACTCAATTTGATTAAAAATTGGGCTGAGATCAAGTTTTATTGAATTAGATTTAATTAGAATTAGTTTGGACTTAATTGGATTAAGTCTAATTGATTTATTGGATAAGCCGGTTGCATGGAAGAGCAAGTCCTTGTTAGACTAGAACTTGAGTGCACCTAATTTCTAACTAAGTTAAGATTTAAATCAAAATTAAATATAATTTAATCTAATTTAATTAGGCTCTTAATTAGATTAGGATTGTCTATTAATTAGGTTGACTCAAAACTATTTTGATTTGGGTTCAAAAGGTTTTGACCTAGTCAAAATAGGAGAGTCCTAGTTAGACTAGGACTCCTCCTTTCCTTGCGCCACCTAAAAGCCCATGCCCATATTTAATTTTAGAATTTTTTGTGAATTATTCCACACCTAAGAGAGGATTTCGACATCCAATATCTGGTTGTATTGATTTAAATTTGATTTGATCGAATTTGGATGTTTGAATGAGTCAAACTTTGAAGAATTTTAATTTTTTAAAACTCTTCCCTTCTCTTTGACTTTTCTTTCCATGCCCACCCAGGTTTGTGCACCTTCTCTCCTATATTTTTCATGTTGCTTTTAAGTTCTCCATGCATAAAAATCAGGGGGAGGTGTCCAAGAGTTGGACGCCCCCCAAACTCCTCCTTGGTCTCCTATTAAGACTAGGTTTGACCTAGTCTTCCATACATAAAAGAGAGGACACCTCCTTTCAGGTTTAGAATGTGAAAAATCTCAAAAAATTCATATAAAAATAAAAAAAAAGGAGGAGAAGGCATGGAAGGCTTGGGGCACCATGATCCTTAAAGAAAAGGCTTTGATCTTGACATCAAAAGTTGATGCCCAGAAGAGACAAAGGTAAGAGAAAAATTATTCTCTTATGATTTTCTTTTGTAGTTTTTCCTTCTTATTTTTTCTATAATTTTTCTATGAGAAAAATTTGAAAGATAGAGGGAGAGGGCATGTGATTTAATGCTCCAAAAAGTTGTGGCATGGTGGTCTATTTTGGGATGTGATCTAATCATATCTTGATGTGAGAAGAAGAAGAGAAGAAAGTCTTCTCTTAGGATTTCTTTGAGAGCCCTTTTTCTCCATTTTTTTTTTGAGATTTTTATCTTCAAAAAATTAGAGAGAAAAAGGATTTTTGGGTATAGAAAATAAGTGAGGAGAAGGTCTCTTCTTGTCCTGGCATGGAGATGCATTCAGAACATCAAAAGTTGATATGCTGAAAGAAAAGATCTATCTTCTCTTAGGATAGTTTTTTGAATCTTTTATTTTCTAATTTTATGAGATCCAAGGATTGGATCTTTCTCTCAATCCTTCTTGTATTCTTCATCTCTTGGAGGGTCCAAGAGATCCAAAGAAGATTTTTTAGATTAATTATCAGAAGGGATCCGTGAGAAGCTAGCACTTCGAGCGGATCTTCATTTGACGAACCTTCGATCTATATTTGCAGCTTCGTGTGTATTACCTATAGAAGCTGGATGCATGTGTGGCTCTGAGCAATAAAGAACTATAATGAAATCAACCGCAGAGTTCTCAACCCGCACAAAGGTAAGAGATCTGATCTCTTCTTGACCTAGATGCGATATAGAGTTTGATCTAGAACTGTTTTAGATCTAGTATTGATTTGATCAATAATAATCTTATTTAATTTATTTTCAGATTTATGTATGTATTATAATATGTTATAGGTCCTAGATGTAGGCTTTAGTAATTAGATTACATGCTTTTGTGGATTAAATAGTTTAATCTACATCTTCTACTGTTATTTATTTTGAAAAAGTTTTGAAATTCAAGCATGAAATCCTGCATGTTTTCCATCAGAAACTTGAAAGATTTAGTTCTGTGTCAAACTGAGCCATCCGATATTTTTTCTTCTGAAAAACTTAGTCGACCTAGTACTGGGTTGATTCAGTTTTTCTTCATAAAAAAACTAGGTCAGCTAAGTTGTTGGGATTTCTATTTTTAATGAAATGATCGATGGCTTTTGTAAGAGGATTTTAGTCTCATTTCTTAGCATATATAAATTGATAAAATCAAATTGAATATGATGTATAAATTAATTGGTAAAATTGAATGAATATATCATTTTGAAATATGAAGGAAAGGTTATACTTAAAAGATTTTGTCATCATCAAAAAAGGAGAGATCATTGATCCTAGATTGATTTTGATGATAATAAAAGCATTTGAGTATAAATTGTTAAATTACTAATGTTGTTTATAAAGATGTGTAGTTGTAAATTTAAGAAGCTCACAAACTTCAAGTATTTTTACTTATGTAAATGAAGATTCATCACTCAAGATTTTAAAGAAGATACTTCAGTTTGGATAGATCTCTCAAGAGGTTATAATGATAATTAAATCAAGACAGAAAGAGTAAGTCTAGCCTACAAAATAATTTGAAGAAAAAAATGTCACAAATAGTCTTTGGCATGCATGGCATGCAAACTAGACCGACCCAGTCTAAAACTGAGCCGACCTAATCTCAGTAGAAGCAAAAGATAGAAAATGTAGAAATCTAGATTTTCAAGACCTAGGGGACTGAGCCAACCTAGTTTTCAACTAAGTTGATCTAGTGACAACTAGGCCGACCCAGTCAAAAAGGTAACCAACCTACTCTCAGAAGATAATAAAAAATAGAAATAGGTATTTTGGGATCATTGAGACTAAGTCGACCCAGCTGAAAATTGAGCCAACCTAGTTTGGACTGAGCCAGCCTAATGACTGTAATGGCTAGTTTCTAGTTTCATAGCTTTTTCACTCCACACACTTCTCAACGGCTATTTTTGGCTTTCTAATGGCTAGATCACTTCTAGAAGCCCTCCTAAATGACTTGTAATGGTGGAAAATCTCAGAAATACTTAAGAAAATATTAGGACAAGAAAGACAACTTTTGAACTTATAAGAGAGAACTTCCAAGCCATTTTTTTGAATATTCAAGTGTGTGAGCTGAATAGCAAAATAAAGAAGTGATTTTCAAAGATATTTTTGCCCTTCCATCATTCTTATTCTGAGAGAAGTCAGGCTACTAGAATCGAAGATCATCTTCTTCTTTTCTTAAGCATTCAAAGAGAAGAAATCAAGTCACAAGCAAAGCTGCCTAGAATTTTTTCTCTTAAGCTTCAAGAGTTTGTTTTATTTATGTTAATTATACTTTTTATTTTTGTTTCAAGTTTCTTGGGATGAAAAACTTGGATTAGTCTAAGCCTAGGATTGGACGTTGTATGGTTTGATTGATGAGCCAAAGTTAAAATCAATCGGGATTGATTGCTAGTCCAGAAAAATAATCATTATATGATTATGGTTAGTGAGCCAAGGATAAAACTAACTAGGTTGGATTATGAGTTCAAATAAAACAATCAGACTGTATTCAAGTTAAGTGATTATAGTTGAATTTTTAGGTAGTTTACTTGGAGAGTGGATGTAGGTGTTGAGTTTGGCACTGAATCACTATAAAATTATTGTGTTTGTGATTGTGTGCTCTTACTCTATTACTTTTATTCATTGCACATTATATATTTTGTTTCACTTAAGCACTTAATTAGTTTAATCTACTCATATCTCAAGTTTAAATTTGAAATATCCAATTCACCCCCCTCTTGGATAGCCATCCTTGGGCAACAACTTATCTTATGCATGTATAGGTAATATGATGAGATGCTGAGATGGGACAACCTGATGATAAGTGAAGAAGAAATTTCTACTCAGCATTCATAGAATTTTGTAAATTAGTTCCATCAACTGGTAAGCGACCATTGCTATTTTATTTATTTTAATTTTCTCCAACTTATTTCTTTTATAATATATAGGTTATACAAGGGGGTGAATCCATATTTAAGAAGCTAAAAGACTATTAGATTATAGGCTAATAAAGTATGTGACATATTATAATGACTGTAAGGTAAATGGTTTTAAATTTCACATGCAGCAATATGGATACTATAAGAGTTCATTGAATAGTGGTGTGTATATAAAGGGCAGTTATGGGTAGAGACAGAGAGTGACTACTATAGAATCCTCGAAGAAGTGATCAAGTTGACCTATCTTAGAGGTAATAGTATCATTCTATTTAAGTGCTGATAGTTTGATACTGACATTTGCATGAAGGTTGATCCACAGCATGGGCTTATTGAAATTAAACATAGATCAAAGTATATATCAATGACCCCTTTATGCTAGCTCAATAAGCTGTTCAAGTGCATTATACTCTTTTTCCATCAAGCGAGAGAGGAAGAAAAGATTGTTAGGCTGTATGTAAGGTTAAATCTCGAGCCATTTATTACAAGCTTGAAGAAGAAGAAGAAGAACCCATATACTAGAATGCTTTCAGAAGGATGAAACATCTGGAGTTCATCAATCTTTTATAGATGCAAAGTTGGATGCTCCAAGTTTTCTTCTATGTGATGGCTAACATGAGGAGGTGGATCATTCTGAGTTTGTTTCAAAGGGCAATCCTATCCAAGAAGGGAAAGAAGAAGAAGAAGATGAAGTGGAAGAAGATAAAGAATCAGACGAAGAATCCGAAGGATACCAAACATCTAAAGAGGCTGATGAGTAGTGCTCCTCGCTTTTGATGAACTTCTAGACCTTTGATTTCCTATGCTTCATCTCTAATGAAATACTCTTGTGTTAGATGTATGCCCTAAAAACCAATCTTGGCTGATGCATACCTTTCTCTAAGACATGTTTTGTACTTGTTAGGTAGTTTTTATTACCATTCATGTTGTATGTGTCCATGAATTATTTTAAAAATTAATAAAGATAATTTTATATATTTTTAAATTATTAAGAATTTGAGACATGCATTATTAGTGATTAATTTTTAAATACTTTCGATCGAAGAATCATCATGGAGGACAGTAATCGATCCAGTCAGATCGATGCATGGATCACCTCTCTTCGGGATAAATGAGTCTCGAGTCTATAGTATCGGGACACTAGGATAAGACTGTAGGTGGTTGTTAGAGAACAACTTACACTGAGCATAACCAATATGAGAAATCACTTGGATGTCTGCTCACTCATCAGTAGTTTTCTCGATGCTGTAGTGATGTAACTGGTCTTTTGACCTGCAATGTGTTGGCTATTTGTAGTGAGGCTACTTAGTTTTATTGCATATTTTTTTATCCCTAGCCATTCGAATCCTTGTAGTATATGTTGGCTATAGTGGGTTCAGATTCGTTGTTTGAGTAGGATGCACCTAGATGAAATCTATCAATCTTCGTAGAAAAGGAGTAGTCCTATGCGATTCGCGAGATTGAGTTCAAAAAATCTCTAACTAGAGTAAGAGTGAATGCTGAAAAAGAGTTTTCACAGGATTCACAAGTGAACTCAAGTCGAGCCAATCTGGCTTATGATTGATGGTGGGGTTTGATGAGTTTTTCATGACCTCTGTCTAGTCGGGACTCACAATAGAGGGACTGTATCACATGACAACTACACCTAAGGATTCATTCTTCTATTCTGTTGGGTTGCCACTACATGCTGCTCAGTATCACTAGTGGATTGTGAGAACTAATTAGGATCATTTTTGAATCAATGATCTTGATTGGGATGAGTTGGAATCATTCTAGCCCATCGAAAGGAGTTTCAGTGATACTATAATGAAGATCACAATATGTCTCACTATCAGATAGAATAGAACCTGGAGGGTTATATACAAAAGAAGCTTAACCCAATCAATGGCTTGGATCTAATTCAAATTATCAATTGGATTGATGGTTTAAATATGAAAACTGCTAATTTGTAAATATTATAGATTTAGTGACTACTAATTGTTAGCAGGGGGACTTAATTGCAAGTAATGCAATTTAATTGATCTAATTAAATTATAGATCAAGTACTAATTAATTTTAATTTAATTTAATTTAATTGAGCTTGATTTAATTTAAGACTAATTGAATTTGATTATCCAAGTTAGACTTGGATTTCAATCCTAATTGAATTAGGTTTGACAGCCTTTTCAAATCTAGTTTGATAGCTTTTTGAATTTGATTCAAATCGAACTCAAATCAGATTCAAATTGAATCAAATTCGAAGCCCAATTGAATCAAAAAGGCAATCACTCTCTCTCAGGGATTCTCTCTCATATTTCACATGGAAATAAGAGAAAAAGGTGTTGAAAAGCACCTCCTTTTTCTCTTGGCGCACGTGAGATGAGAGGACGCGCAAGTTGGCACCTCCCCTTCTCATCTAGCATTATTTCTAATAAGGTTTGATCCTAATCTGATTAATGATCAATCCTTATCAGATTAAGGATGTGGGGGAAGAGTTTTTGTATGACAAAAATCTATAAAAAAGAATGGGCGTGCGATGGGTTGATTGTGCATAGGTTTTTCTTTGCTGCAGCCTCCATCTATCCAACTCCCTCTTTCTTCCTTCCATGATCTTCTAATGTCCTACTCGATCTTAGATCTGATCTAAGATCTAAAAGAGAGATTAGAGAGAAACAAAGACAATAAAAAAGGTTCTTCTTTCTCTTCCTGGCATCTGGTTTAGATCTCGTCAGATTAGCACAAAGGGTTTGCACTGCAGCCTTATTTTTTGAGATCTATAAGAAGAAGTCCAGATCCAAGTCTGAGGAGCGAGGCTTGCAAGGCACTAGCACACCAATGGCCTTCGAGCTTTGATTGAGATCATCTTTATGTAGATACTAGTAGAGGTCGGGCACTTGCACAGCTACGACAGGAACCCTAGACATCCATAGGATCCGAAATAATTAGGCATAGAGATTGGATCTCCCTTCACTTCTTATTTCTTATTTTTGATTTTAGATTTTTGGAGCATGTTCATATCAAGATCTAGAGCATGATTTTCAGATCTGATCTAGTATGTATTTTTAAATTAAAAGAAGTTTTAATTTATTTTATTTCTACTACATATAAATCTAGTTTTGAAAAAGTTTTAAAACTATACGTATGAAACCATCGCACTTGCTAATGGTGGTATCAGAGTCAGGTTCTCTGATATGAATACGAACCAATCAGATCTGAAATTTGATTTACAAAAAGTTAGATCTGAACATTGGTTAAATGTTTGATATCATTCTGACAAATCGTTGTCTGAAAATGATGTAGAACATCAATGAATGTTAGATCTAAAAATTATGCATGTTGTAATGTAATTACTAGATTATTTTTGATCTGAAATTATTTCAGATCTGAAATAAATCATGATCTTTTTAGATCTAAAATTAGTTTCAGATCTGAATATATTAAGTAGGGTTTCATTTGGATCTAATATTGTTGAAGGATCGAATTCAATATGAAACTAGTTTTTAGGATTTGAATTTTGTTCATGTATATGATATATGATTACATGTTTAGATCTAAAAATTAGTTTCTATGACTCGAATTTTGATATATGCATGATGTTTAGATCTTTATTAATGTTTATATTTATTGTTCATATATCTGATATGTGAAAGATAATTAGATCTAAAATTTAATAGAGTACATATTTGATATGTTAGATTAAATTTCTAGTTTACCTAGTACTTGGATTGGGTGCTTCACCATGGCCGTCTAGTCATAAGAGGAAGCAGGGGTTGAAGCCCCCGACTTGCCCATTGAATGGGTTCTCTTATGATGTGTGATGGTCTCCCATGAAGAAGAACAGTGAATGGAAGATCCTAGGTATATGTGATACATGTTTTAGATCTAAGTTTTGTTTTTATGCATATATTAGATATGTATTTTTGATTAATTTTAAATCATTAAATTATATATATATATATATATAGTTTGTTGATACATTATCTAAAATTTAATTTTTGCAAAATCCTATATCAGAATCTCTAGGATCTGATTGCATGAAATCCTGAAAATATGGCTGGCGAGCCTACCGAGTCGACTTGGATTCATTTTGAGTAGACTCAAGTTCCAAGGCAAGTCGACTTGTCTTTCTTGGACTTGACTCTAGACTCTGGTGAGTCAACCATTTGCATATGAGTTGACTCAAACCTATAGGCCGAAGCTTATAGTTTCTAATTATTACAGATGAGCCGACTCGAGTCTGATGACAACGAAATTGTATGTGATACAATTTAAGTAAGTTTAGATTAAAAATTGTTTTGACATCTAAACTAAACCCATGTCATAATGCACTTAATTGAGAATTAAGAATATAAAATTAAAAGTCTAAAATTATGAATTTAAGATCTAATTTCAATGCATAAAACATAGGATTTTGGGTATGGGTTGAAAAATTTAGGTCTAGTGACTTAACTACAATTAGGGTCATTGATTAGATCAGGTTAGTACCTTTTTCAATTTTGAGCAGTTGATCAAACCAAATCAAATGTTGGTTGGGACTGGATCAAAGGAGCTCAAAATTGAGTTTTGTTATAGTTGGTCAAATTGTTTCACATGTGATGTGAATTGATTGAATCAAGATCAAATTTGTCTTAGTAATTCAAGCTTGAGTAACTAGGTTAACCTATTCAATACTGATTGACTAGTTGGTGCCTAAGGTAAGTTTGGCTTAACTGGTGGTTTTTAATTGGACGATGCTTACTTGGCCAGAAATGGTGTCTAAAGCAAGTATAGGGTATCCTCCCACCAAGCTCACTTACCTAGCCAATTTGGTCGATTATATATAGTGTTGATATGGAAATCCATGAGAACGTCGGAGATGGCTAAAGTAGAGAAGGCAAGGCCACCAACAGAACCTACAAAACAAAGTTCAAACTGGAGGAGGGGTGGCTTCGGTAGGATCCTCCGACACTTAAGTCAATTTTTTGATCAACTGGAATGAAGTGTTCAGAAAATAGAGTGGCAGAGTATCAAAAAAGAAGAGAGAGCTTAGAAAAAATATATCTGAAGGATCTCTTTTTATAGGTGGAGCATGTAACAAACTGATAGCAACAGCCATAACCGTCTGGTAGTGGGCCGCTCAGGCCACGTGGAGTTTGTTATGGAGGGTGGTGTTCATTGTTGTGACTTATCAGTCGAGAGTGGTGTCCATTGTCATGACTTGCTAGTTGAGAGTGATGTCTCTTATCGTGACGTGCCCGTACGTTAGGGATTAATAGTCAAAGTTTGAATGGGATAGGCACTGATGGTGAAGAGCCTGAAGGAAGCAGTGTAGGATTTGCAGTACTACTTTCAAATTTTTTTTAAAAATAGCTAAAATATAATAAAAAATTAATTAATATACTTAATTAATTACTGATTATATCAGAATATTAAGTCCTATACTAAGGATCTAAACACAATATACATGCATTCATATAGATCTGAAAATAAAACTATGCAACAAACTCTTTACTACATCTATCTGTTCAGAACATAATATCTTTTCATGGGTAGCTGATCATCATAATTTGAATCTATCAAATAATGCTCTAATGTCACACCATAGCCACACATATATCCAAGCTCTATGGTTGGTCCACACGGAGCTTCTGATCCCGATCAATCCCACTAGAGTGCTAGCTCCTCGCTAGGGCCTTCAATGGCTGATCACGATCGATCCAATCGATCATCCCTTTTTTGATCTTTTGGATACTCTAAAAAATCAAAACATGTGCTTCAGAGGATGATGAAATAGTGTTTCAAATTTAGTGGCGATCTGATTCTCACAGCACTCGATCTCTCCATCCGAACCTAGATTCTCAAGTCTTGGGTTTCACTTGGCCCAAAAACCCTAATGCACTGAAAACCCTCTCACGCCCTCTCTGTGTGGAGTTTTTCCATGAAATAAGTTTTCATGGAAAGATAACTTTTGAATCTATAAACTCTATTTCGATTATATCTAAAAATTGAATGTTCTTAGATACAAAAATTAGAAGAGAATAGAGGCATGAAGGAAAAATAAAGTGCTATAGGACTTTGCTCACCTTTACTCTAGGATTTTTTTTTGCCCAAAACCAATTCCCAATTGCTTTCAAATTTTTACCACAAAAACATAATCCCTTGGTCTTCATGCATAAAAATTCTCATAATTTATTGCATGAAAAATAAGTGGAAATTCTATGTGGAGTGGATAGGTTAAGATTGGTTGAACTAGTTTCAACCAACTTCTAGTATTTGAATTCAAATGGGGTCTTATTCTTTTCCAATGCCTCATCCAAGAGTGTGACGAGCAGAAGGACTCTCCTTCTACTCGCCCTCAATCAAAAATTGCCAAAAAAATGTGTGACAAAAGATATGTAGGCATGGAGAATAGATAAGGAAGAAATTTGGTTTTTCAAATTTCAAACCAACCAAGTTGAATTCAAAATTCAACTTAGTTTGAACTGGTCCAACCCTTAGACTAGGTCAAATACAAAAAAAAGAAAGGGTGCACATTCATTTCTACATGAAAAATCTCATGCAAAAATCAGAGGAGGGCGTGGGTCAAGGTGGAAAAGTCAAATATGGTGGGCGCTAGGGAGAGTTTGAATTCAAATCTTATTTGACTTGATCCAGATTGGTTTCAACCAAACCCATTAATTTAAATCAATTAGACCAGGTTAAACCCAACCAAATTAGGCTTAATCTAAATCAATAAAATTTTAATCAAATTAAAAATTAATTAGATGCAGATCCTGATCAAATTAGGATCGAATCTTTCTTAACGATTAGGTCATCTCATGACCTAATCGGGTCAAATCCAATCGAATCCAATTCGATCAAACTTGATTAAATCTCCATCGCTCAATCAAATTGAGCTAATCAATAATCAAATTATTAATTAATCCTCCAATAAATATAGAGTCCCAATTGGATGGATGTCTGGACAATAGAGTTCCATTAACATAAAACTCCTGAAGAGTCCCAAACCAGTGGGACTCTTGAATCCAATGTCCCAAATGAGTTGAACTCATGATCATAGAGTTCCAGATCAATGGGACTCTTGATCAGAGAATCTCAAATGAGTAGGACTCAAAGTTCCTATCCACTAAGACTTTTGGTCATAGAGTTCCAGTCTTGTGGGACTCTTGATCATAGAGTCCCAAGTCATCGAGACTCTCGATCAGAGAGTCCCGAACATGAATGACTCAGAGTCTTAGTCTAATGAAACTCTTGATCATAGAGTTTCAGTCTAGTGAAACTCTTGACCATCGAATCTTAGATCATCGAGACTCAATATCAACCATCAGATCAGGTAGAAACTCCTATTGTGTGTGACCCCATAGGTTCAAATCCTAAGTCGGTAGCACAGAAACTAATTTTCTGTATCAATCGATGTGACCATCTAGCAATGATACCCGACATCTGGATAGGTCGAATAATTGTAATGCAACATAGACGAATCTATGGCATATGGTTATCGTATAATTTATCCCCTTGACCTCGATGCTCAAAGGATGATTTAGGATTTACTGTCAATTCTAAAATTCATCCATAGTGTATTTCAAAATTTAGCATCCATCATATGGACTATCCCGATTAAGAATTTACTAAATTGAAATACAGCGATGCACTTGCTCCAATACTTGGAGGGGTCAATCCGATCTTGACTCATATACTGACAAGCCAAGTATTTGACTGCACCCAGTAGCCTTCCATAACTGAATTAGAAATTCAGATAGTCTAGTACCTAAGTACAGTGAGTTGCTTACAAGTCACCATGCTGGTCTCAGGTCTAAGGGATACTTATACCCATATCCTTCGAGGCTAATCTTGATAGAAGAAAAGCTCCAAAGTTGGTCATGTTCAGTGCAGATGTACCCATATATCTCACTTGTATGCCATACTAATATCTCAACACTTCTTGCTTACGAGGACAACCAATTTATATGGCACATAATGATCTATACTCGATAAATATTATTGTCCTAAGTAACAACGTATCTTTTGGTCGTGAACAATTTAAGGACTAAATGATAAATCCTGCTTTGTCAAATCTAGATAGTCCTAAGGACTTCATCACAACACAAGAGTTCATTAAAAGACAATAGAATTTATGATGAAAAAAATACCAAAATAATTTTTATTATTTAATAATTCATATACAAGTACAATAAGTAGCATAACCATCAATAGGTTGATGATTGGCTTTAGAACATATTCCCAATAATCTTCCACTTGGACTAAAGCCAATCAGTGTAGTATCTAATACCTATCTTCGATTTGAAGTCGTTGAACTCCTTCACCACAATAACTTTAGTGAATGGATCAGCCAGGTTCTCCTTTTCGTCAATTTTCTAAAGGTCAACATCATCTCGATCCATAATTTCTTGGATAAGATGGAAGCAGCGCAGAATATGCTTCGTCCGTTAGTGTGCCTAAGGTTTCTTCGCCTGAGCAATGGCTTCAGAGCTATCGTAATAGAGCAGAATTGGACCATTAAGGAAGGATGCTACTCCATGCTTGGTGATGAATTTTCTTAGCCACACCGCTTCTTTGGCAGCATCTGATGCAGCGACATACTCTGCCTCACAAACTGAATCGACCATAGTATGCTGCTTGGAACTCTTCTTGCAGACGGTCCCACCATTAAGGGTGAATATATATCCCAACACATTCATGCTATCATCATGATCAGACTAAAAACTAGAGTCTGTGAACCCCATCAATTCAAGTCCGATTCATCATATACAAGCCACTAGTTCTTAGTATTTCTTAAATACTTCATGATGATTTTAACAACCTTTTAGTGGTTCTCCCTTAGATCAGATTGGTATCTACTCATATCCCTAGTGAATATGCCACATCTGGTCGTGTACATGTCATGGAGTACATAATAGAACCTACTATCGAAGCATATGGTATTCTACTCATACGCTTTCCTTCTAGAGGTGTTGTCGGACAATCCCTCTTTGAAAGAGAAATTTCATGGCCTATCGGTAGATAGCCTTTCTTAAAATTCTCCATGCTAAACCATTTCAGCACAGTGTCAATGTATTTAGACTAGGACAATCCAAGCAATCTTTTAGATCTATCTCTATGGATCTTCATCCCTAGGATGTAGGAAGCTTCTCCCAGATTTTTCATGAAGAACTATGATGACAGCCAAATCTTTATTCCTTGCAATGTAGGGACATCATTCTCGATTAAGAGAATATCATCTACATATAATACTAAGAATACTATTGTTGAACCATTATTCCACTTGTATATGCGGGACTCCTCTTCGTTCTTAATGAAGCCATACATTTTAATTATTCTATCAAATCATATGTTCTAGCTCCGAGATGCTTACTTCAGTCTATAAATGGACCTTTGAAGCTTACACACCTTAGACTCATCTATGGATATAAATCCTTCAGGCGGTATCATATACATCTCTTCATCTAGCTTTCCATTTAGGAAAGTCATTTTCACATCCATCTATCAGATTTCATAATCCAGATGGATAGCGATAGCAAGCATAATCCAAATCGATTTGAGCATTGCTATAGGAGAAAATATCTCATCATAGTCAATACCATAACATTGATGATACCCCTTGGCAACCAGATGGGCTTTATAGGTTTCCACCTTTTTGTCTATGCTTCTTTTTCTTTTGAAGACCCACTTACATCCTATGGATTTTATCCCTTTGGGTGGGTTAACCAATGTCCATACATCAATGACCTTCGTGGATTCCATTTTAGATTTCATGGCCTCAAGCCATTTCTCAGAGTCGGATCTCTGCATTGCATCTATATAAGTGATTGGGTCCTAATCATTCTCATCAAGTTCGATATGATCTCCATCCTGGATCAGAAAATCATAGTATCTATCCGGTTGATGTGGTACTCTACCAGATCGTCTTAAGGGTGCATCTACAATAAATTTTGGATCTGATCTAATTAGATCCAGCTCAAATTCAATAACTTGTGTCTGTTCTTCCACTTATCATACTTCATCAAGTTCGACCTTAGAGGCATCAGTTCCTTCACCAAGAAACTTCTTTTCTAAAAAGACTATCTTAAGATTGATAAACATTTTTTGCTCATCAGCAAGGTAGAAGTAATACCCTTTGATTTTTTTTGGGTAACCTATAAAACTACACTTATCAGACCTAGGTCCAAGCTTGTCTATCATCAAACGTTTGATGTAAGCCAGACACTCCCAAATCTTAAGGTGTGAAAGCACTAGCTTACGCTCTATCTATATCTTATATGGTATTTTATTAATAGATTTACTCAAAATTCTATTTAGAATGTAATAAGCTGACTCGAGCGCATATCCCCATAGGAAGATTAACAAACCAGCAAACTTAATCATGGATCGAACCATGTCCAACAAGATCCAGTTTCTCCTTTCAGACACACCATTATGTTGTGGTGTTTCAGGAGGGATCTATTGGTAGAGAATCTCGTTCTCTCCAAGATATGTCAAAAACTCATTGGAAAGATATTCACCCCCTCGATCAGATCGAAGAATTTTAATACTCTTCTCAGTTTGCTTTTCTACCTTATTTTGAAATAGTTTGAATATTTCAAATGACTTTGACTTATGTTTCATTAAATAGACGTACCCATATCTTGATAGGTCGTCTGTGAAGGTTCTGAAGTAGAAGTATCCACCTCTAGCACTTGAGCTTATGGGTCCACATACATCTGAATGTACTAAACTTAAGAGTTCAGTGGCTCATTCATCTTTTCTAGTAAAAGGTGACTTGATCATCTTACCAAGAAGACATGACTCATAAGTTGGAAGTGATTCACAATCACGAATCTCAAGAATTTCTTCTTGAGTTAATTTGTTAATTCTATTCTTATTAATATGACCTAGCCTACAGTGCCAAAGGTATATATCAGACACATCACTAATTCTAGGATGTTTATCGGAGGATTGAACCATGTTAACAGGCATAGAAAGTAAATAAATTTCGTTATTCAATTGCCCAATAAAAATTATAACATGATTCAAAATGATATTACAAAATTTTTTTTTATTGATATTTCAATACCATTCATGGACAAAAGGCCTACAAAAATGACATTCAATAAGAAAGTTGGACAAAAATGTCATTCATTAAGAATAATTTTATTTGAATTGATTACAAGGTTTATGATTTCTAAAGCTAGAATTGAAACTTGTCTTCTATCTCCAACATTCAAAAATCTCTCATCTTGATCAAATCTCCTACTGACCTACAAGCCCTATATAGAATTACAAATATGATAAGAGCTTTCAGTATCTAATACCCAGGCAGTAGAATCAAATAAGAAAAAATTGTAAGATATTATCATATAATTACCTTGCCCAGCAACCACTTGCTTCCTCCTTGGCTTGTTCGGATCTAGGGAGGCAATGTATAGAGGATAATTTCTCTTTCAGTGCCCCTGCTTCTTGTAGAAGAAGCACTCCGCCTGGCTCTGGTCGGGCTTGTGCTTCTTGGTCCGATCCTATGCAGTCATCCTAGTATTTGGTTGTACCTTCTTGTTCTTCTTCTTCTTTCCTTTCTTAAAAGATCGATGACTAGAAGAAGATCCTCCCACTACATTCACCATCTCCTAGTGGAGTTGGTGATCCTTCTTAAAGTTCTGCAACAATCCCAACAAGCCATGGTAGTTGACTATAGGCTTTGTCATTCTGAAATGAGTTAGGAAGGGGAAGAAGGACTTGGACAAAGAATTAAGGATCCCATCCTTACCGAGCTGCTTGTGTAGGAGAAAGCCTAGCTTGCTAAGGCACTCAATCATCTCGATCATGTACAATACATGATCGATGACTGAGGCCCCATCACTCATCCGAGCGTTGAAAATAGCATAACTTATTTTGTGCCTTTCAACGTCGTCAAGCATGCCAAAGAAGTCATTCAATATTTGAAGCATCTCCTATGGCTGGATATTTTCAAACCTAAGGCTGAACTCATCGTTTATTACTGCCAATATTATACATCGAATGATGGTGCGGTCATTGAGCCATTTCTGATAAGTGTCTCAGACCGCTCCCCTAGTGTTCGAAGCTGGCTCCTCAGGTGCAGGATTCGTTATGACATAAAGGATCCGCTCATGCTCTAGGATGATTTTCAACTTACGATACCAACTATCATAGTTGGGTCCTATTAATTTATTCATTATCTAACAATGATCGGAGCAATAGGTTAGTGGCCATTTCTACATAATAAGAAAAATCAAATCTAATTAGTATATGAATCAATTATCCTAAAGACTTGAACTTTAGTCTAAAGGTTCTTCCACTATTTTATATGAATTGGTAGCCTCTACCTCCAATTCGAGGAATTATTTTAATTCCTTAGTGAGTACTAAAATCCACATGGACTACACACGAGCCCAACTTTTGTTGGTTAACCCATGTGCACCTATGAATAGGTTCAAAATTAATTATTTCTCTAAATAATTGCTAGTAATATCAATTTTGCCTTGGAGACCTAATCAGTAGGCTTTGGCCTCCACTGAAAAATTTTGGTTAGGTCCAACCATTAATATGACCACATTTGGTCTTATCTAACTAATAAGTGATCAGGCTCGATTTTGATCAGCCAACCCAACTACTATCAGAAAGACTAAATCAAATCATCATTTTATGAATGATAATTTCATTAGTCAATAAGCATCAGGCCTTTGGGCCTCTAGTGATTATCAAATTAATGAACCCATTATTACTCAACTTAATGGAAGGCTATGATTTAGTTATCTATATAACTATTTTATTTTTAAGAATTCAATAATTTTAGATGATTTAGTTAACATATTTAAGAAAAGTGAGCCAATTTTGATCCTCCCACTGACTTCACCAAGTCAGATAAAAAAGGATCTAATCTAAGCTGGCATTAGGAAAATCTAAATCAGTTAGATTGATTTACCTAATTGACATGGGTGAGCCCGAATCACCAAGTGATCTAATCAAAATCTAACTCACCAAGATGGCCAGGTAAGTGAGATTAGTGGAAGGGATATGCCATTAACTCATCAAAAATCGAAGCAGTATGAGTAGCTTTCAATTAAAAATCACTAATCAAACTACCAAACTTATCTTAGATACCATTCGATTTACTAATTTTAATTTGACCAATCTAATAATTTCGGGTTCGACCGCGTAGCCATGAATCGAGTCCATTTGGTCCTCATTAAAGGTATGGACTTGACCAACTACAACTATTATAATTAAGTCTATAGAGTCCTTGACCTAATCTAAATTAACATTTAATTAAATTTGATCAATTATTCTAATTTAGTGCACTCTTTAACTAACCTTAGGTCTAACCTAATTTATGGAACTAATTCAACTAACCCAATAACCCATGTTTTATGATTAATGACTTAGAGTCTTAATTCATAATTCTAGACACTAAATTATTATACTTATTTTTTAATTAAGTTTATGGGCTGTGGATTAGGGTTCAGCATTTCAAAATATTTTTTTAATTTTTAAAAGATTCTTTACAACTTAGTATTATTCACCAATTGAGTCAACTCACTTTAAAATTAAATCGATTCAATTCACAAATAATACTAGTTATAGGGTTTAATTTGAAACTATGTACACTACATAATACTAAATCATGAATCAAACTTTATCTAATTATGCATTCACGATCATAAATCAGATTAAAACCTAATATAATCAAATCATAAAAATATTAGATCAAATCTAAGATTTTAAGATTAACAATTTACATCAGCAACGTACTAGGATAATCTTTTCACTATAGTGGGTAAATCCTACAGCATGACAACCTACAGTCCATGCAATCTTGATTTTAATTTTTAGATCTAAATAATTAAATTATTAGATTAATATTTAGATCAAATCTAAATTGTCAATCTAAAATAAGCAAGCATATCATGTTTAGCGAATCTCGCTCTAATACCATTTTGAAGGAATCAGTGCAGGATTTGCATAATTACTTTCAAAATTTTTTTAAAAATAGCTAAAATATAGTGAAAAATTAATTTATTACTTATCATATTAGAATATTAAGCCCTACACTAAGGATCTAAACATAATATACATACATTCTTATCATATTAGAATATTAAGCCCTACACTAAGGATCTAAACATAATATACATACATTCTTATAGATCTAAAAATAAAATTATGCAGCAAACTTTTTACTACATCTATCTATTCAGAACATAATATCTTTTCATGGGTAGCTGATCACCACAATCTAAATCCATCAAATAATGCTTTGGTGTTGCACTGTAGCTGCATACATGTCCAACATCTATGGTTGGTCCACACGGAGCTTCTGATCTCGATCAGTCCCACTGGAGTGCTAGCTCCTCGTCGGAGCCTTCAATAGCTGATCATGATTGATCCAATCGATCATCTTCTTTTTGATCTTCTAGATACTCTAGAAAACCAAATATGTGCTTCAGAGGATGATGAAGTGGTGTTTCAAATTTGGTGGCGATCCGATGCTCACAGCACTTGATCTCTTCCCCCGAACCTAGATTTCCAAGTCTTGGGTTTCACTCGGCCCAAAAACCCTGATGCATTGAAAACCCTCTCATGCACTCTCTGTGTGGAGTTTTTCTATAAAACAAGCTTTCATGGAAAGATGAATTTTGAAACTATAAACCCTATTTAGATTATATCTAAAAATTGAGTGTCCTTAGATATAAAAATTAGAAGAGAATAGAGGCATGAAGGAAAAATATAGTGCTATAGGACTTTGCTCACCTTCACTCTAGGATTATTTTTTGCCCAAAACCAATGCCCAATTGCTTTCAAATAACCCCTTAGGCTTCATGCACAAAAATTTTCATAATTTATTGCATGAAAAAAAAATGGAAATTCTATGTGGAGTGGATAGGTTAAGATTGGTTAAACTAGTTTCAACCAACTTCTAGTATTTGAATTTAAATGGGGTCTTATCCTTTTTCAACACCTCATCCAAGAGGGTGATGAGCAAAAGGACTCTCCTTCTACTCGCCCTTAATCAGAAAATATCAAAAAAATATGCAACAAAAGATAGGTAGGCATGGAGAATAGATAAGGAAGAGATCAGATTTTTCAAATTTCAAACCAACCAAGTTAAAATCAAAATTCAACTTAGTTTGAATTAGTCCAACCCTTGGACCAGGTCAAAGGCAGAAGAGAGGAAGGGCACACATTCATTTCTGCATGAGAAATCTCATGCAAAAATCAAATGAGGATGCGGGTCAAGGTGGAAAAGTCAAATATGGTGGGCGCTAGGGAGAGTTTGAATTCAAATCTTATTTGACTTATTCTAGACTGGTTTCAACCAAAGCCATTAATTTAAATCAATTAGATCAGGTTAAATCCAAACAAATTAGGCTTAACCCAAATCAATAAAATTTTAATCAAATTAAAAATTAATTAGGTCTAGGTCCTGATCAAATCAGAATCAAATTTTTCTTAGCAATTAGGTCATCTCATGACCTAATTGGGTCAAATCCAATCAATTCCAATTCGATCAAACTTGATCAAATCTCCATCACTCAATCAAATTGAGCTAATTAATAATTAAATTACTAATTAATCCTCTAATAAACATAGAGTCCCAATCGAATGGGTGTTTGGGCAACAGAGTTCCATCAACATGAAACTCCTGAAGAGTCCCAAATCAGTGAGACTCTTGAACCCAGTATCCTAAATAAATCAAACTCGCAATCATAGAGTCCCAGACCAGTGGGACTCTTCATTAGAGAATCTCGAATGAGTAGGACTTAGAGTCCCATTCCATTAAGACTCTTGGTCATAGACTTTCAGTCTTGTGGGACTCTTGACCATAGAGTCCCAGGTCATCGAGATGCTCGATCAGAGAGTTCCGGATATGAAGGACTCAGAGTTCTAGTCCAGTCAGACTCTTGGTCATAGAGTCCCAGTCCAGTGGAATTCTTGACCACCAAGTCTTAGATTTTCGAGACTTAATATCAACCATCAGATCAAGTAGAAACTTCTATTGTGTGTGACCCCATAGGTTTGAATCCTAAGCTGATAGCATAGAAACTAATTTTCTATATCAATCGATGTGACCATCTAGCAATAGTACCCTATGTCCAAATAGGTTGAATAATTATAATGCAATATCAACGAATCTATGGCATATAGTTATCGTATAATTCATCCCCTTGACCTCGATGCTCAAAGGATGATTTAGGATTTACTATCAATCCTAAAATTCATCCACAGTATATTTCAAAATTTAGCATCCATCATATGGACTACCCCGGTCAAGAATTTACTAAATTGAAATACAGCGATGCACTTGCTCCAATACTTGGAGGGGTCAATCCGATCTTGACTCACACACTGACACGCCAAGTACTTGACTGCACCCAGTAGCCTTCCATAACTGAATTAGAAATTCAGATAGTCCAGTATCTAAGTACAGTGAGTTGCATGTAAGTCATTATAGTGGTCTCAGGTCTAAGGGATACTTATACCCATATCCTTCGGGGCTAATCTTGATAGAAAAAATTCTCCGAAGTTGGTCACGTTTAGTATAGATGTACCCATACATCTTACTTGCATGCCATACCAGTATCTTAATACTCATTAGTTATGAGAACAATCAACCTATATGGCACACAATGATCTATACTCGATAAACATTATCATCCTAAGTAACAACGTATCCTTTGGTCGTGAACAATTTCAGGACTAAATGACAAATCCTTCTTTGTCAAATTTAGATAGTCCTTGAAAAACTTTATCACAACATAGAAGTTCATTAAAAGATAATAGAATTTATGATAAAAAAATATCAAAATAACTTTTATTATTTAATAATTCATATACAAGTATAATAAGTAGAACAACCATCAATAGGCTGACAATTGGCTTTGGGAAATATTTCCAATAGAGCCTCAAGTCACAATGGCTTTAGAGGAGTTCGAGCTCTTTTGAGGTCGCCTGTACATTGGTCGATTCGTGTTGAGCTGGTAGCCTAATTTATGTGAACAGCAAGGCTCTTCCAGGAGACTTGGAGAAGGTCGACTGAAAGAAGATCGACCGTAGGGGTCATCCAGGAGGAGGTCATCTGGAGGAGATTCGACTAGAGGAGGTCGTTCAGAAGGAGTTTGACTGGAGGAGGTCATCTAGAGGAGGTCGACTGGAGGAGGTCATTCAAGAGTTTGACTGAAGGGAGGTCGTCTGGAGGGGGTTTGATTGGAGGAGGTCATCCAGGAGGAGGTCGGCTGGAGGAGATCATCTGAAAGGAGTTTGATTGGAGGAAGATCATCTGGAGGAGATTCGACTGAAAGATGTCATCTAGGAGGAGGTCGTCCAGAAGGAGTTCGACTGGAGGAAGATCGTCTGGAGGGAATTCGACTAGAGGAGGTCGTCTGGAGGGAGGTCGACTAGAGGAGGTTGTTCGGAAGGAGCATGGATGGGCTTCAAACCTATCTTCCATCTTTAATCAGAGGACAAGAGTTTGCATAACAATAATTTTTTTCACTTATTCAAGGTTACACCGCCGAACTTCCATGCACTTTCATGGGGTTTTATAGTATGAACTCGTCACTGGGGAGATCGACGAATCTCAATGGAAAGGGGGTCAGCGACCAAGGACTTCGAGCAAGAACTTCGATGGGGGCCATTTTTCTCCAAACACTTGTCCCCTTACTTTTGAGTTTGAATTTTGGATGAAAGGAGTACAGGAAAAAAACTACCACAATTGAAGTTCTTTGGTAATTCCCCACCTTGGAGAACAAAACTTTCTATCTCTTTTCAAATTAGTGCTGATGTCGAATGACCTGAACGGACGCAGCCCTTCAAAAATTCATCTAATGCAGTGCTCCACGTATGGTGCAATTACTACCTTGTCAAGTGGTAGGTGCGAGTGGGACATGCAGTAGGTTGGGGTTGATTGACGGGATCCCTTAATCATGACTTCCTCTGGGGCTCTGCTTTGCCTATTTAAATCCCTCTTCCTTCATCTATAGCTTCTTGTTTTTGTTCTGAGCTTCTGCTTCTTCTCCTTCCTTCACTTCCTGTCATCTCCAATTATCCTATTCTTGTCGCCTCTGCTCCTTCTGCAACTCCTCCAGCCACCGACGTCTTTCTCAACCTCCTTCATTCCGACTTTCTTCCTATGGTTTCCTATGTTAGTCCTTCATCCCTACTTTCTTGATTCTTAGTTTTCTTCCATTCTTTGGATCTCTTCAAGTTTTCCTAGGTGAACATTGCTATTCTTTATTTTTGGGTTTCCACTACTCCTTTTTTTTTTGTTCCTTTTTCAGTGATTTTATTTGGTTTAGCTTAATCTAGATGTTGTCTGAGGTTTCCTATTTCAGCGGTTCCTGGAGCTCGGCCGACCAAAACCCCAATGACCCCGAGGTTAGGATAGAAACTGGGCCTAGTATAGTACCTCGGCTAGACTTCAAACCAGAGTCCATCTCCTGTTGTTTGACCGTTGAGGATCTATCACTAGTTAGGATTCAGTACGGGATGCCTACTGGGTACAAGTTGAAACTTTCTGGTCCAAGCGATCGGACTTGTGCCCCTCCTCAGGTCGGTTCTATTTGTACCTGGAATCCTTCCATGTTGGATTAAGGCTTTGCCTTCCTAACTTCATCATAACCCTTTTTCTCTTTTTAAACATCTTTCTGGCCTTAGCAGTTTTAAATTTTTTTAGATTTGTCATAGGATTTGTCGCCCTCTGTATATCTGCTGGGATCCAGCCCATGATTTTTTTTTTTCGAACTTTCTTCACCTTTAAGCACCATCCTTCCACCAAGGACTGGTGGTATATTTTCTCCTAGTCCAGCAAGAAGGGGTTGCTTAAGGGTGCCCCCTCTTCCATCCATAATTGGAAAAAAAGTTTATTTTCATTTTCTACCTGACCCTACACTTAGGACTCGCACCTTGGGGATACTTGAGGAATTCTATCCCCCGAGCCTCGAGGTTAAAGAGTGTGGACCAAGAGTTTGTCACCACGATCAGAGGTTACCAAACTTCTTTAATATTCAAACTAATAAAATAACAAATCTTATTCAATCTCAACCTTAGCCCTCTAAATTCGGTAGGTAGGCAACCAAAGTCGGTGGGCTATCCCTTTTTTCTATTTTTCTTCCTTCTTTTTTGACTATGCTTTTATCTCTATGGCAGAGATGGACGTTAAGGCCGTTGAAATGCTGTCGAAGAGGCTTCAGACCCATAAAGAATTAGGTACTGCATCTGAGGGGCCCGCCGCTAAGGATGCCAGGG
This sequence comes from Cocos nucifera, assembly GCA_006176705.1. Classification (NCBI taxonomy): domain Eukaryota; kingdom Viridiplantae; phylum Streptophyta; class Magnoliopsida; order Arecales; family Arecaceae; genus Cocos; species Cocos nucifera. The sequence goes on along the minus strand of QRFJ01005426.1, from coordinate 20,300 downwards.
TGGATGCCCCCAGTTCTGTTACACCTACTAGTGTTGCCCTGCTACCAAAGTCGCTGTCACCGCCATGGTCGGTGTCGCTGTCGAGGACTCCATGCCTCCGACCTCCACGAGTTCTCCGATTGAGGACCCAGCTCCATAGTCTCCTTTTGGAAGAGAAGAGGGGGAGAAGAAGAAGGCTAAAAGGGTCATTGTGAAGGTGCACTAGAAGGTGCACCCTAGCAGGTCCAATGGCGATGACAGTCCAAGAGAGGATCCCTTCAGTGACCCAGACCTCGTCCAAGATTTAATTGATAAATTTATCCTACCCGAGGTGGTGGACTAGATGGCCAACCCCCTTTCCATTGAGATTCGTCGATTTTTTGAGTGATGAGTTCATGCTGCGAAACCCCCCAAAAGTGTATGGGAGTTCGTGGTGCGACCTTGAATAAGTGAAATAGAATTATTATAATGCTAACCTTGTCCTATGGTTAAAGATAGAAGATAGGTTTGAAGCCCATCCATGCTCCTTTTGGACGACCTCCTCCATTCAACCTTCCTCTAGATAACCTCCTCCAGTCGAATCCCCTCCAGATGACCTTCCTCCAATCGAACTTCTTCCAGATGAATTCCTCCAGTCCACCTCCTCTTGGATGACCTCCTCCAGTCAAATCCCCTCCAGATGACTTCCTTTCAGTTGAACTCCTTTCGGACGACCTCCTCCTAGACAGCCTCCTTCAATCAAATCCCCTCAAGATGACCTCCTTCCAGTTGAACTCCTTTCGGATGACCTCCTCTAGTTGACCTTCTTTTGGATGACCTCCTCCAATCGAATTCCCTCCAGATGACCTCCCTCCAGTCAAACTCCTTCCGAATGATCTCCTTCAGTCGACCTCCTCCTGGACGACCTCCTCTAGTTGAATCCCCTCCAGACGACCTCCTTCAATCGACCTCCTCCCGGACGATCCCCTATGGTAGACCTTCTTTTGATCGACCTTCTCTCAATCGCCTGAAAGAGTCTCGTCGTTCATATAAATTCATCTACTAGCTCAACACGAATCGACCAACGTGCAGGTAACCTTAATAGAGCCCAAACTTCTCTAGAGCCATTGTGACCTGAGGCTCTTTGCTATCAGCACCTATCCCATCCAAACTTTGACTATTAATTCCCAACATATAGGTACATCATGATAACAAACACCACTTTCGACTGGTAAGTCACGACAATAGACACCACTTTTGACTAACAAGTCATGACAACAAGCAGCACCCTCCGTAACAAACTTCACGTGGCCTGAGTGGCCCATTACCAGATGGTTATGGCTATCGGTATCAATTTGTTACATACTCTACTTATAAAAAGAGACCCTCCAGATACGTTTTCTTGAAGCTCTCTCCTCCTTTCTAATGCTCTACCTCTTTATTTCCTGAGCACTCCACTTTAGTTGGCCAAAAAATTTACTTGAGCATCAGAGAGTCCTACCGGAGCCACCCCCCTTCGATTTGGATATTGTTTTGCAGGTTCTGTCGACGGCCTTGCTTTCTCCATCCAGTCATCTCCGACATTCTCATGAATTTTCGTACCAACAGGATTGATGCTAGAGAAAGAGATTTTCTGAGCCCATATTCTAAAAATAGTGTCCAATCGATCTCACCTGCCCTCTTTCTCCCTTTGATTTCTCGAATCTGCTTTTGCTTAATCTCTTCTTGCTTCAGAAAATACCTCCAAGAAAGATGACCACCTGGTGGTCTATCGTCTCTACCAAATCCGAGTTGGATCCACCCATTCCGACTCCGTCATCTGCTCCCCAGCCTCCTCCACTAGCGGCCATAATGGATTCGAAGCAGTTCAACTTGCTGATGCAGTAGGTTTGGAGACTCACCGAGCTGGTGCAGGCCATGCAGCAGCCTTCAATGGTGGCCCGACCAAAAAATCTTCAATCGAGGCTTCAGGAATCAATGCCAAAAAGGGCAACCTGGGTCAGTAGACCCATCATCTCTAGAAAGGGAAAGCAGAGAGTAAGGAGCTCCTATTCCGATCATGACTCTTCTCTAGAGGAAACTTCCTCATTTACAGTCAACAACTCTCCAAGATCCATGGCTGATATGATGATCTCAACCAAAATCTTCAAGATATGAACCAACGGATTGAGGAGCTCCGTCGTGCCACTCAAGCTCACCATGATGATATTTGCATTGATCCTTCTTTCCCTATCAAAATCATGTAAGAGCCCATCCCGCTTAACTTTAAGCTCTCCCAGTTCGAGATCTATGATAGGACTTTTGATCTGATCGACCACCTAGAGGCTTTTCGAATGATGATGCTGCTTCATGGTGCACCAGATGCCATCCTATACTGGGCTTTCTCATCTATCCTAAAAGGATCAGCAAGAAACTGATACTCGAGCCTTAAGTCGGGTACGATCTTTTCTTTCAATTAAATGAGCCATTAATTTATGACTCATTTCATAAGCAGTCGGTGCTCGAGATGAGGTTCGAATTCTCTCATCAACATAAAGTAGAAGGACAGAGAGTCAATTTGAGCTTACATCAGCCATTTTAATACTACTGCATTAGAGGTCCGAAATCTAGACCAGTCTGTGGCTATGGCCATCCTTTAGTGCGGCCTCTAAAATAATGACCTTCTATCCTTTCTAAAAAGAAAATATCCTAAGAATTTTGCTGATATGCTAGATCGAGCCGAAGGTTATGTCCAGATAGAAGAAGCCTTCAAATTGAAGGACAACGAGGCCATAAGAGAACGATAAGTGAGTGAACCCAGCCAACCCGCACCTGAAAGAAAGCTGAGTGAAGCTCGATCGTACTTCCAAACTCCTCCTCCCAAGCATAGATGAGTCCAAACTCCTCGAGCTCATCAACAAGAAAGCCTGGATTGGAGGATCCGACAAAACTCCCCTCTCAGAAGATTCAACAATTATGCTCCCTTGAATTCCTTCAAAACTCGGGTGCTAATGAAGATAAGGGAGTAGCTAGCTGAGCTTGAGAAGATGCAGACTCACCCAGCAAAATGTAATACCAACAAGTACTACCTCTACCATCATGACCATGGTCATGATACTGAAGAATGCATCCAGCTTCAGGACAAGATTGAAGTGCTGATTAGGAGAGGTCGGCTGGATCGGTTCATCAAGTGCCAGCCAAAAAGGAGAGAAGATTGTCCGAGAGCTCCACCACCACTTGATCCATCTCGATGGAATGAGCTCCAAGAAGATCGCCCCCCTCTCGGAGTCATCAATGCTATCGCTGGAGGACACCAGCAAGAAGAAGCCAGTAGATTGATCGAGCTGATGAAGAGGTAATGGACTGAGGAGCCCATCACCTTCTCTGAAGAGGATGCCTAGGGAGTTCAGCTTCTGTACAATGACGTAGTTGTAGTAACTTTAAATATTACTGATTATGATATACGCTGCATTTTAATTGATAATGGAAGCTCTGTTGATGTCTTATTTTATGATGCTTTTTCCAAAATATCCATATCTGACGATAGGATGGGCCCAATGAATTCTTCATTGGTAGGATTCATGGGAGATGCCGTGCCGGTGGAAGGGATAATAATGTTGCATGTGGTGGTCAGTTGATACCCGAAGCAATCTATGGCATGAGTTAATTTTTTGGTAGTCAAAGCCCCTTCTACCTACAATGCGATCCTTGGCCGACCTGGTTTGAATACACTTTGGGCTATAGTTTTTACTTACTATCTGAAGATGAAGTTTCCGACTAGGCATGAAGTCGGAGAGATCAAAGGAGATCAGGTGCTAGCTCGGCACTACTACAGTATTGCTTTACAGGGAGGAAGATAAGTAGATCTTTGTCCAGTGGACGGACTTGATGCCCATGATGATCTATCTAAAGAAAGAGGAGAACCCATCGATGACCTCGTGGAGATCCCTCTGAATGATGAAAATGAAAAACATATAGTGAAGATCAACTCGAGCCTAAGAGGAAAAGTTAGAAAGCAACTCATCACCTTCTTGCAAAGGAACTCTGATGTCTTCGCTTGGGTGCCTGCAGACATGCTCGAAATTGATGCAAAAGTTATGGACCACCGCCTGAGCATAGACATTAAGCAACGACTAGTAAAGCAGAAGAAATGCAGCTTTGCACCAGAAAGGCAGAAGGCAATAATGGATGAAGTCGACAAACTCCTAAAGATGGAATTTATTCGAGAAGTGCTTTATCTCGACTGGATCGTAAATATTGTCCTGGTTAAAAAAGCAAATAACAAGTGAAGAATGTGCATAGACTTCATAGATTTAAACATGGCTTGTCCAAAAGATAGCTACCCACTATCTAGAATCGATCAACTAGTAGACATAACTTCAGGCCATGAGCTTCTCACCTTCATGGATGCCTTCTCTGGTTATAGTCAAATCTGGATGGCACTAGAGGATGAGGAAAAAACTGCTTTTGTTACTGATCGTGATCTTTATTATTATAGGGTCATGCCATTTGGGCTTAAAAATGTAAGTACAACATACCAGCATCTAGTCAATAAAATCTTCAAGAAGTAGATTGACCGCAACATAGAAGTCCATGTGGATGACATGTTGGTCAAAAGTCGATCTTCACCAAACCATATCACCAACCTTGAAGAAACCTTCGGCACTCTCTTAAAGTAGAAGGTGAAGTTGAACCCTATGAAATGTGCTTTCGAAATAACCTCAGGAAAGTTCTTAGGATTCATGGTGTCAAGTCACGGCATCGAGGTCAATCTAGAGAAGATCAAAGCCATTCAAGAAATGACTGCTCCAAAAATAATAAAAAAAGTCCAACGCCTCACAAGCAAGATGGCAGCTCTGAATTGCTTCGTATCAAGGTCGGTGGAGCACTGCATGCCCTTTTTCTAAGTCTCAAGTAGCCTAAGAACTTCAGCTGGACCTTCGACTATCAACAAGCCCTTAAAGAACTGAAGAACTACCTTAGCTCACCACCGTTGCTCACCAAGCCTGAACCTGAAGAAGAATTGTTCCTATATCTCGCCGTGTCTGTTGTAGTTATTGGAGCCATACTGATTAGAGAGGAAGCAAAAATTCAAAAGCCAATTTACTACATAAGTAGAGTCCTGAGGGATACGAAAATGAGATACACCAAATTAGAAAAACTAACCTATGCCTTATTGATTACAGCCAGGAAGCTCCGACCGTATTTTCAGGGATACACTATTACTCTCTTTACTAACTAATCCATCAAGATAGTTCTTCATCAACCCAAAACCTCAGGCAGGATAGCAAAGTGGGCGATCGAGTTGACTGAATTTGACATCTACTTTCAGCCTCGGTCGTCCATTAAAGCTCAAATACTAGTCGATTTCATAGTAGAATGCACTATTCTGGAGGAGACCAAACCTGAGCATCAAGAAGCCTTCATCCCTAGCTCCTCAGAAGAAAAGGCCAATCTTTCTGAAGACTTTTGGGCACTGTATGTGGATGGTTCATCCAGTGCTTCTGGGGTAGGTGCGGGCTTAATTCTCATCAATCTAGAAGGAGTTATGGTGGAATACGCATTGCATTTTGACTTTTCCGCCACTAACAATGGAGTAGAGTATGAAGCCCTACTTGCAGGACTAAGGATATTAAAGGAGCTAGGAGTGCAACATTTGAAGGCATATAGTGACTTATAGTTGGTAGTGGGATAGGTTAATAGCTTTTTTGAAGCCCAAAAGGAGAGCATGAAAAAGTACTTGGAAAAGATGAAAAGCTTAAGTTTGGCCTTTGATGACTTCGGCATTCAGTAGATCCCAAGAGCAAAAAATATCAGAGCCGATCTCCTCTTGAAACTAACCAGCTAAGCCTTGAACGAGCTACCAAAAGAAGTCCTTTTTGAGGTCCTGCAATGCCCAAGTTCAGAAGAGCCCTAGACGATAATGCAAGTTGATCATCAGCCCAGCTGGATCGATCCATTGATAGCGTATCTCAAGAAAGGGACTCTCCCCAGAGATCATAAAGAAGCTCGAAAGTTAAGAAATCAAGCTTCTTACTACGTTCTGCATGAAGACAAGCTATATAAGAGGTCGTACTCTTTGCCACTCTTCAAGTGTCTTCGACCTTCAGAAGCCAGTTATGTCCTAAGGAAAGTTCACGAGGGGATTTACGAAAGTCATCTAGGAGTCAAATCTCTATCATACAAGTTGCTCCATCAGGGATACTACTGGCCAACGATGCATCAAGATGCAGTGGATTATGTGAGAAGGTGTGATAGGTATCAAAGAAATGCCAATATCTAGAGATAGCCGACTTCGCAGATCACACCACTAAGTGCCCCATGGCCATTTGCACAATGGGGGATGGACATACTTAAACCTTCTTCCACAGCATCTGGATACTGAAAGTTTCTATTGGTGGTAGTAGATTACTTCACTAAGTGATTCGAGGCCGAACTTCTAGCAAAAATCACTGAAGCTAAAGTGCAAGACTTCATCTGAAAGTCAATTGTTTGCAGGTTTGATCTACCTCAGATGCTAATTATCGATAATGGGTGTCAGTTTATGGGTACGAAGTTCATTGAGTTCTGTAAAGGTTTGAATATATCTCACTACTTCACATCAGTAGCTCATCCATAGGCGAATGGTGAGACGGAGGTGACTAATAGGACCTTGCTTCAAGGGATAAAGGCCAGGCTAAAGAGAACAAAGAAGACCTGGATAGATGAACTCTATCATATGCTCTAGGCTTACCAAACCATCCAAAGATTGTCTATTGGAGAAACACCCTTTGCGCTAGCCTTTGGGATATAGGTGGTTATCTTGATCAAACTTGAACTCCCCTCAGCACGAGTAGAGACCTTCAATGAATAAGACAACTCGCGGGACATCCAAGCTAATCTTGACCTATTGGAAGAAAAAAGAAAGAAAACCCAGATTCGAATGATAGCTTACAGGCAGAGGATAGCTCGCTACTATAATTCAACGGTCAGAAGCAAAATCTTCAGAATAGAGGATCTTGTACTTCGACGAGCAGACATTTCGCAGCCCTAGAATCAAGAAAAGCTTGCCCTGAACTGGGAAGGCCCTTACAAGGTAGTGAAAATCGTCCGACCAGAGATATATTATTTGAAGAAGCTCAGAGGATCAACGCTCCCATGATCTTGAAATTTAGAAAACCTATGAATGTACTACCAGTAATTCAAACCCTCATAAAATCTTCTTATTTTGATATTTTTGCTTTCTTTTTACTATGGAATCATATGATGATAGGAAATGACCTGATTGAACTTTGTCAATAAAATTAGTAGAAGTCCTCTAGTTATTTAAGATAGAAAGTGGAGAGAGGCCCTTACAATGGTCCTTTTGTGCTCCTATATCTTTGTTAGGAACAGAAGGTGAACCTCATCCTAACAAAGAAAGATCAATCCCATCAGGAGCAAGAGAAGAACCTCATCCTGATAGAGGGACAAAAAGACCAACCATGTCAGAAACAGAAGGAGGACCTCATCCTGGCATGGGCAATGAAGACCTTTGATTATTTAAGATAGAAAAAAAGAAGAGGCCCTTATAACGGCCCTTTTATGCCCCTCTATCTTTGTTAGGGACATGAGGTGAACCTCATCCTAACAAAGAAAGATCAATCCCATTAGGAATAGGAGGAGGACCTTATCCTGATAGGAAGATAAAAAGGCCAACCATATTAGAAATAGAAGGAGAATCTTATCCTGGCATGGGCAATGAAGACCTCTGATTATTTAAGATAGGAGGGGGGAAGATGTCCTTACAACGGTTCTTTTGGGCCCCTATACCTTTATTAGGGACAGAAGGTGGACCTCGTCCTAACAAAGGAAGGCCAATTCCATCAGAGATAGGAGGAGAATCCCATCTTAATAGGAGGATAAAAAGATTAACCATGTCAGAAATATGAGGACCTCATCCTGGCATGGGCAATGAAGATCTCTAGTTATTTAAGACAGGTGGAGGGGAGAGATCCTTACAATGGTCTTTTTGTGCTCCTATATCTTTATTAGGGATAGGAGATGGACCTCATCCTAACAAAGAAAGGTCAACCCTATCAGAAATAGGAGGACAAAAAGGCCAACCATGTTAGAAATACGAGGAGGACCTTATTCTGGCATGGACAATGAAGATCTCTAATTATTTAAGATAGGAGGAGGAGAGCAGCCCTTACAATGGCCCTTTTTATGCTCCTATATCTTTGTTAGGAATAGGATGCAAACCTCGTCCTAACAAAGAAAGGCCAATCTCGTCACAAACAGGAAGAGAACCTCGTCCTGATAAAAGGATAAAAAGACCAACCATGTCAGAAATAGGAGAAGGACCTCATCCTGGCACGGACAATGAAGACCTCTAATTATTTAAGATAGGAGGAGGGGAGAGGACCTTATAACGATCCTTTTGTGCTTCTATACCTTTATTAGGGATAGAAGGAGGATCTCGTCCTAACAAAGGAGGACCAATCATGCTAGAAATGGGAGGAGAACCTCATCCTGACATGTGAGAAGATCTTCGATTATGAACAAGAGAAAAATGAAGGGAATAAAGAGGTGAACAAATATTGAATATGAGCAGAACAAAAGGATGATTGAAGAAAGTATAGCTTCATTAAAGAAAGAGTTGATTACTAGATAAGGATCTGCAAGATCGATTATAAAAAAATAATTAGAGTAAATCAAAGTTCTAAGAAGGATCAAATTCTTCGAACTTCAGACTACTAGCCATCATCAGATATTTCTTTGAGCTAACGATCTCCTCCTCGAGCTCTTTTCTCCTCATCATGTTGTTGAAGAACTATGAGGATTTGTGGTGCTCCCAAGCCTTGGGAGGCCACGGAAGGAGTCAGTGTGTTGGCTCCAAAGATTTCAAGAGTTTGGTTGGTACTTCGGAGACCTAGAACACAAGATGAAGTAAGAAATCAAAGTTGAAAAATCAAGACTGCAGAAAGAAGATTTTCTATAGGTTAGTCAGCTCAGTCCAAAACTAAGTCGGCTAAGTCTTAGTGCACAGGCAAAATAAAGAGCTACACATTCGAAACTACTGGCATGGCACAGAACTAGGCTGCTCAGTTTCAGACTGAGCCGATCCAGTGAAACTTAGCCGGCTCAGTGCACGGACTGAGTTATGCGAGGGTCTATTTTGGGCTAGGATCTAGGTTGATCCTATGGGTCTTAAGGCCTGATTTGAGAGATTTTAAGGGGGCTAATTCATGTATGGATTGGATCTAGATCCAGAGGATGAGAGTATGGGAGACATGGGTGTACATGGGCTCGATGAGTGCTTTCATGTATTGGATTAGCTGGAGAGTTTTTTGGTCGGGCCTAATGGCTATGTATAAATACACAGATTGTATTAGGGTTTTCAAGGATGGAATCAATATAGATCTTTTCTCCCTCAATTCTCTCTTCTTCTCTTCTCTCTAGTGTAGTTGCCCTAGATTCTTGAAGAAGCCCTAGAGAGAGGGGGTGCCTCCCTCAAGCCCAAGGAGGAAGGTGCCCCAGCATAGATCTAGGTGTTGGATCTATGGTTTGCTACCCATAGAGAACGTCATAGATTCCTTCAGATCCATGCTAAAGATCAGGGGCTTCCGCAACATGGTATCGATGCTTGTGATGTCAAGGATGATTGGCGTTCGAGCGATATCATGGGTCTATAATTTGATATCAGAGCTAGATGATGCCTAAGATGTTGTGGACGACAATAGGAACAACCTATCAGTCCTCCAATAGTTTTTCTCTGATGCTCGTAGTTTCTTCCTCAGAACCTCCAATTCGGCTTTAGCTTCCTTGACAGTTTGCTTTTGGCAAATCAACTAAAGCTTTAGTCACTGAACTTTGGCCTTCTCCATCTCGACCGACTCCGAGAGCTCACCCATGATCATCTTCAAAGAGATGATCTTCTTCGACTCCGTGCTGGTGCCGGGCTGATAATTATCGACGAGCTACTATTGAAGCTGAGCCACCTCGCTGTTAGCAGCATGAAGCTTCTGCTCCAGTGAGAATATCCTTCTGCACCAGTCCAACTGGTAGATCTCATAGGCAAGCTTGGCATCATGTAGTTGCTTCTAGAGGGTAGAAAAACTCGACGATCAGTTTCGTTCATATCGAGCCTTTTTAGAAGATCATGGCAAACTTTCCTCCAGCAGATGAATTTTCTCCTTCACCACCTTGAGCTCGACTTTGAGGAAGCTGGCTTTCATAGTTAACATCCAGAACTTCTCACTGGTGCTATTCCTAAGCTCGACCAATTCTTTTTTGAAGTTACCCTTCTTGATGCTGAAGCTCGTGGACTCTTTTATATGTAGCTTACGAAGGCGAGTGACTTTAACCATTACCTCCGAGGCATTCTTCCTGGATCTCTGGAGCTTGTCCTCTATCTTCTTCAACTTCTTTTTTAGATAATAAATTTTTCTCTTCAAATTCTTCACTACAGGTCTTAGAGGGATACCCTCGAGGGGTGACTCGACGTTGGTTAGGGATGATTGGTTTTGACTTTGGCCACTAGAAGGATACTGAATAACATTCACCATAGCACAATTATGAGAAGAAGACAATTCATTTTTATTTCTTAAAATATTTAAAGATACATGAAAAAGAAAGAAAAAATACAATCGTTTAAGTTTTTAGACCTTAGGAGGAACAGCGGAGGCTGAGGTCAGAGCATTTTCTACCACCTCCGACTTCGATGCAAGTTTGAGTGCATTAGTGATAGGATCGGAGAGCTTGGGGATAGCATCGACAGGAGAAGGGCCGACCATGGCAATAGATGATCCTGCCTATTCGTCAGGGACCGCCTCATATATGAAGTCGAGGTCGAGTTTGGGAAACATGGCCGCCACTCGATCCTCACAAAGTTCATACCCCTTCTGGAAGGCCTCCTAGCCAAAGGCCACGTTCAGGTCTCTTATCTCAGAAGAGACCTTGAACTCCTCCATGGCCTAGATCTTTGCCTCTAGGATCTGCTTCGAGGCTTGATCCTTTAGCTCACCGACCTCTGCCTCAGCCTTCTTCCTCCTTTCCTCCTTTAGGGCTAGGGTGGCCTGTAGCTCCATCGAGCTAAGCTCCTCTTTCCTGAGCTTCTCCTATAGATCCTCGACTTCGACCATTTTCTTCTTCGAGAGATGGTCAGCCTTGGCGGCATCCTTCTGAAGGCCTGAGCCTTCAGTGCCTTCGATCTCAGTCGATTCACCATTTTGATGTGTGTGAGTATTTGGTGATCCGACTATAGTAGATAAATTATATTAAAAATCAAATCATCAAATCAATAGGATGACATCTTAAGGAAGGTCCTGAGGGAATCCCAGATGAGCTGCATGTGGTTGAGGTCGGCCATCTGGTCCACCATCTTGGATAGGGCAAATTTATCAATTAAATCCTGGATGAGGTCCAGATCACTGAAGGGATCCTCTCTTGGACTGTCATCACTACCATTGGACCTACCAGGGTGCGTCTTCTGGTGCACCTTCATAATGACCCTTTTATCCTTCTTCTTCTTCTCCCCCTCTTCTCTTCCAACAGGAGACTGCATAGTTGGATCCTTGGTCGGAGAACTCGTGGAGGTTGGAGGCACGGATTCCTTGGCAGTGATGCTGACCTTGGCCATGGGGATGACTTTGATGGTGACAGCGACTTTGGTAGCAGCGGCAGCACCAGTAGGTGTAATAGAACTGGGGGCATCCATGCTAGCTTCCTTAGCGGCAGGCCCCTCGGACGTGGTTCCTTTTCTTTTGCAGGCTTGGAGCCCATTCGATAGCATTTTAATGGCCTTAATGTCCATCTCTGCCATAGAGATAAAAGCATAGTTAGAAAAGAAGGAAAAAAAAGAGAAAAAGGGATAGCCCATCGACTTTGGCCACCTACCTACTAGATTCAGAGGGCTAAGGCTGAGATTGAACAAAGTCTATTCTTGTATTAGTTCGGATATCAAAGGATTTTGGTAACCTCTGATCATGGTGATAGACTTTTGGCCCACACTCTCTAACCCCAGGGCTTGACGGATGGAATCCCTCAGGTATCTCCAAGGTGGGAGTCCTAAGTGTAGGGTCGGGCAGGAAATGAAAATAAATTTTTTCTTCTAATTATGGATGAAAGAGGAGGCATCCTTAAGCAACCTCTTCTTGTCGAATTGAAAAGAAATATACCACCAGTCCTTGGTGGAAGGGTGGTGCTTAAAGGTGAAGAAAGTTTGAAAAAGAAAAACCATGGGCTGGACCTCAGTAGATATACCGAGGGCGATAAATTCTATGATAAATCTAAAGGAATTTGGAACTACCGAGGCCAGAAAGATGTTTAAAAAGCAAAAAAGAACTACGATGAAGTCAGGAGAGGAAGCCTTAATTCAGCATGGAAGGCCTCCAGGTACAAGCAGAACCGACCTGAAGGAGGGGCACAAGTCCAATCGCTTGGATCAGAAAGTTTCAACTCATACCCGATAGATACTAGGTACTGAATCCTAACTAGTGATAGATCCTCAGCGGTCAAACAACAGGGGATGGACTCCGATTTGAAGTCTAGCCGAGGTACTACCCAGGCCCAGTTTCCATCCTAACCTCGGGGTTATTGGGGTTTTGGTCGACTGAAATCCAGGAATCGCTGGAATAGAAAATCTTAGATGACATCTAGATTGAGCTAAATCAAATAAAATCCCCAGAAAAGAAACAAAAAAAGAAGGAGTGGTGGAAACCTAAAAATAAAGAATAGTGGTGTTCACCCAGGAAAACTTGAAGAGATCCAAAGAATGAAAGAAAACTAAGAATCAAGAAGGCAGGAATGAAGGATTAACCTAGAAAGCCATAGGAAGAAAGCCAGAAGGATGAAGGAGGGTTGAGAAAGATGCCGACGGTTGGAGGAGTTGCAGAAGGAGTGGGGGTGATAAGAACAGGACACTTTGAGATGACTGGAAGCGAAGGAAGGAGAAGAAGTAGAAGCTCAGGCCAAAAATAAGAAGCTATAGATGGAGGAAGAAGGGTTTAAATAGGCAAATTAGAGCCCTAGAGGAAGTCATGATTACAGGATCCCATCAGTTAACCCCAACCCGCCGCATGTCCCACTCACACCTGCCAGCTGACAAGGTAGTAACTGCACCGTACATGGAGCGCTATGCCAGACAAATTTTTGAAGGGTTGCATCCATTCAGATCATTTGATATCAAATCACAACATCAATTTGAAAAGAGATAGAAAGTTTTGTTCTCCAAGGTGAGAAATTGCCAAAGAATGTCAGCCACGGTAGTTTTTTTCCTATATTCTCTTCATCCAAAATTCGAACTCGAAAGTAGGGGAACAAGTGTTTGGAAAAAAGTGACCCTCCCTGAAGTTCTTACCCAAAGTCCTTGGTTGCCGACCCCCTTTCTATTAAGATTCGTCTATCTCCCCAATGACGAGTTCATACTGTGGAATCCTCCAAAAGTGCACTGGAGTTCGTCGGTGCAACCTTGAATAAGTAAAATAGAATTATTGTTATGCTAACCTTATCCTCTGGTTAAAGATAGAAGATAGGTTTGAAGCCCGTCCGTGCTCCTTTCGGACCTCCAATCGACCTTCCTTCGGATGACCTCCTTCAATCGAATCTGCTCCAGACGACCTCCCTCTAGTCGAACTCCTTTTGGACGATTTCCTCCAGTTGACCTCCTCCTGAATGACCTCCTTCAATCGAATCCCCTCTAGATGACCTCCCTCTAGTTGAACTCCTTTCGGACGACCTCCTCCTGGATGACCTCTTCCAATCGAATCCCCTCCAGATGACCTCCCTCTGGTCGAACTTCTTCCGAACGACCTCCTCCAGTCGAATCCTCCCCAGACGACCTCCTCTAGGATGACCCCCTACGGTCGATTTTCTCGCAGTCACCTCAAAGAGCCTCGCCGTTCACATAAATTTGGCTACCAACTCAACACGAATCGACCAACATGCAGACGACCTCAAAAGAGCCTGAACTCCTCTAGAGCCATTGTGACCTGAGGCTCTTCACCATTAGTACCTATCCTATCCAAACATCGACTATTAATCCCCATCATACGGGCACGCCATGACAACCAACACCACTCTCGATCGACAAGTCATGATAATAGATACCACTCTCGACTGACAAGTTGCAACAACGAACACCACCCTCCGTAACAAACTTCACGTGGACTGAGTAGCCCACTATCAGACGATTATGGCTGTTGCCATCAATTTATTATACGCTCCACCTATAAAAAAAAATCCTCCAGATACATTTCCTCTGAGCTCTCTCCTTCTTCTTGATACTCTACCTCTCTATTTCCTGAGCACTCCATTCCAGTCGGTCAAAAAATTAACTTGAGCGTCGGAGGATCCCACCAGAGCGACCCCCCTCTGGTTTGGACTTTATTTTGCAAGACCCATCTGTGGCCTTGCCTTCTCCACTCCAACCATCTTCAACGTCCTCATGGATTTTCATACCAACATATTGAATAAGGTTGCTTGGTCATTCATGTTCACCCATGCTGACTAGGTTAGTTAGATATGAGAATATGCTGATCTAAATCTAGCAAATCAGACATCAGATGTGCTGACTTAGAAGAGACCTAAACCTAAATCTCCTTATCAAATATTAAGTCTCTCTTCCATCATTGTAGAGATGTAGATGCCTTTCTGGTATTGACCATTCTCGACAGGTCATAGTGGTTCGGTTGCATCAGAAAGGTATAACTACTACATTGACATTAGATGCCTTAGGGTAAAGATAGGATTGGGCCTAATAACTATTAGGTGAGTGTTCCAATGATGGCTTTGCGCCTGCTAGTGAATGGTGGGTCGGACTTATCTAAGAAGTATTGTCAATAATTGTTAGGTAAGCCCACATGATTTAGAGATCAAGTCGCTGCAATATATTTAGAGAAGCATTTGTACAAAGAGTTGTCTACACATTGGTGTCCGTGTTACCAATGACTATTAAGTGAGGTGCACGGCATCAGTGAGACTGTAGTACCCACTAGAAGACCAATTATCATGTTAGGGTTTTCATTTCTCCACCCAAGTAGTATGAGAGACTTGAGAAAATAGTGGGAGTCTTTGTTTGTTTTTAAAGTTCTTAGAACAAATATTTATAAGTACAATTATCTAATTAAAATCTTTACTCTCTGTAATTTATTATCTCAGCTTCCAATCCTATAACTCGAATCCTAGATCTCACCCACTTAACCAAAATCAATTACATATTCTAGCTCAAAAACCTAAGAATTGTTCTTAGTTATTAGAAAATTAAGCTATGTTCTTGACCAGGTCATCTCTCTATCATCAACCTATCCAATCTGTAGTCAACAAGCTATACTTGACAATTGATTGGACAATGACAATAAAGTTAGGTGCTATAAATTGGAGTCCATAGTTGATGAATTCCAATGTGTGCATAAGGATATGTAGAATGCCAATGACATACTAATTCATCTACAATAGTTATGAGGTGATCAAAATCACATAGTGCATGAGTTGCACGATTGGGATTTTGTCTATGAAAACTGTTTGACAATAATCAAGGATATTGAGGAGCTTGAGAAGCTCGACATGACCATGCTAAGAAATTTCTAGTGAATTTGATCCTACAATCTCTTCCTAATTTGTATGGGTAGTTTATGAAACTACCATATGAATAACAATTATAGCACCTTATTTGAATTGGTCAATATGTTGGTAACTAAGAGACCTTGAAAAGTTCAGAGGTACATACTTGAAAAGCCTAAAGAAACTAGAACATGGCTTTAAAAGACATGTCGAAATTACTCAAATTGATCTTATGGTTTCCTCTTCTCTCAGTCGAGTATTAGACTCTAGTGCTTGTTTATGCACTTCAGTAAAGGGTCTAAGAAAAAGTAGAGGGCTAAGAAAAAGTGATATAACCCTTTGAGTCGGCAATGGTGCAAAGGTTGCATTATGGCTGTGGGCACTTAGCCTCTGCGACTACCATTTGGATTTAGTTCTTAGAGATAGTCTCTATCAGTTGCATAGTGATGCACTTATGATCTTATTTGAGCAAACAGTGAATGCCATTAGATTTGAGAGATCCAGAGATCAGATAAACCTGAAGTATATAAGTGGTGCCTTAGGCTAAGTCATATAGTAGAAGAAATAATTTACCAATTGGAGAAACATGGGCATTTGGTCTCATTGACTGTTAAGTCATATTTGGTTAGTGAATCATCTCTTTGAGGATAAATGACCAAGATGCTCTTTATGGGACAAGGGGATAGGACCGCTGATATACTTACCCTAATACACATTTGATGCCCGCTATCCATTTGATGAGCCAAACAAAGAAGGCTATCTCTACTTCTGTACCTTTCTGATGATTAGTCATGGTATGGATATGTGTATTGAAGGAAAAAAAATCTGATTCAGAATTGAATTTTCATGGATCGGGTGAATAGATTCATGTTTAAAATTAAATATTAAACATCAAAATACCTATGATGTGCAGTGGATATTAGGATTTCTTGAATCAGATGTCTCACTAGGCTTGAAAGTATAAGCTCTTTACTTCACACGCACGCCAAGCACCATAGGAAAGAGGAATGAAGAATCTGGACGTCACCCCTTTTTGAAAGAGAACAAGGAAAGGAAGAAGATCTGAAGATGTCTCTTAAGATCTTCCTAGATGAGTCTTCACACCAAGGAAGAAGACTCAAAGAGTCTCCACACCAGAACAAGAAGAACAATCCTTCTTCTTACGACCCACTCTAGCTCTCTTGCTTTGTCACACAAAAACCAAGGGAAAAGAATATATGACGGTGATAAGTACAATAAATTCATGAATAAAAGTATTAATTTAATAATTAATTTATATATATTTTAAAGAATTAATAATTAATTTATATATATTTTTAAGAAATTAATATTTTATTAATTAAAAATAATAAAAATAAAAAATAAAATATTGTTATTAGTAAAAAAGAACTTATTTTTTTTGTCATAATGAAATAAATTTAGAGAAAAACAAAATTAAAATGGATCATATATGAATTTTTTTTAAAAAAATTAAAATAAAAAATGGCTCAATCGGCTCATCAAGCCAAGCCAAGCCATGCGCCAGCAAGCCACCAAGCCAGCCAAGCCATCCGATGAGCCGCTAACGTCAGCGTGAAATCAGTTTTATCATGGCTCATGATAGACCTCTTGGTAGGGGTATTTTGGTAATTTTCTAAGCCAGTGGCACGTCGATTAATTCCAGCTCACAGAAAGCCACGTTTACTATGGTCCATATGAATAGTAAAGCATGATTGCATGGTCCATATCATTGTCGATGAAGATTGGATGTAGGGGGTCATTTTCAGTTTTGATTCGATTTTTCCAGCTCTCCACTGCGCGATCCAACGGTCAGATTTCATCCAAACGATGATCCAACAGTCCACAGAGCTTCCGATGGTGATTAATCTCTCCAACGCACATCCAATGATCGAAACTCCATCATCAGTGTGATCTAATGGTCTATATTAATTTCAACTTGATCTGGGAGTATAAAATAGGTTTCTAAGTAATTTTTGAGCCCTTTGATCAAGATCCAATGGCCAGAATGCAGAAAACTCAACAAAAGTGACCTAGATGCTATTTTAATCCAATTTTCACTAGGATTTCACTATTTTGCTGATCAAAGTTCTCCTTAGTCCCATATTGCCCAGCAACAAATACTCTAGATCTCCTAACTCTATTTAAAGGACTCCAGGCCTCAAAAATTAATTATCTTTGATCATGGGAAGGAGTTTGGTAAAGGTTAGAGTCATGCTTGGGTTAAAGGCTACTTCAAGACAATGGATGCTATAAAGAAGAGCTAGTTTCTACACCATCTCAATGCCGATGCCGATCCAAGATCAGAGATCAGCTTGTTTTAATTTTTATTTATTTATTTTTTAATTTTATATATTTAAATTATGAACTTTTAATTTTAATGTAAATTTTATTTTTATGCACTTTAAATTCATGCTTTCTATTGTAATATAATTTTTGCTCTTTATTTTTAACTGCTCTTTAATTTTATGCAAGTAGATGCTAAGATTTAGGTAGTAGATCTTAGTATCAAAATTTATTTTTATACTATTTAAATTTTTACTATTTAATTTTATGTAATTTTAATTTTTATTTTTTGACTTCAATTTTATCTTTTTTTTTTCTTTTTTTTTTATAAAATCAAAGATTTGAAAACTAAAACACTGTCTTCTCTATGGATTCGATCTGACTCACTACTTACTATCTATTTTTAAATTATTTAAGAAATTAAAATTAAACTAATAAATATGGTATCTTAATGACAACATCGTGCTATTATTAAGTGGTCAAGCGGTTCCATCTATTGCCCAATTATGGCTACCCAAGAGGGGGGATGAATTGAGTATTTAAAATTTTAAGCTTATGATGTAAGTAGATTGATCTAATTAAATGCCAATAAATAAGCTATGTATTGTACAGTGAAAAAAATCAATAGAACAGTAATATACAATCACAAATATAATGATTTTATAGTGGTTCAGTGTCAAACTCAACATCTACGTCCACTTCCTAAGTAAACCACTTAGAAATTCAACTATAATTATTAGGCTTGATTACAGTCCGATTGTTTTACTTGGGCTCACAATCCAATCTAGTTAGTTTTGACCTTAGCTCACCAACCACAATCATACAATGATTATTTTTTTGGGCTAACAATCAACTTCGATTAATTTTCACTTTGGCTCACTAATCACAACCATACACCGTCCAACTTTAGGCTTGGACTAATCCAAGTTTCTCACCCCAAGAAACTTGAAACAAATATGAAAAATACAATGAACAAAACAAAAACAAACTCTTTGAAGCTTTAGAAAAGAAAATTTGGGAGCTTGGTTTGTAGGCTTGATTTCTTCTCTTTGAGTGCTTGAAAGAAGTAGGAGTTGATCTTCAATGGTGTTGGCCTGACTTCTCTCTGATTGAGGATGTTGGAAGGATAAGAAAAGCTCTAAGAAACACTCCTTTCTTTTTACTATTTAACTCATACACTTGAAAAACTAAAAATCTACTTGGAAGCTCTTCCTTTTTTTGGTTCAAAAATTATTTTTCTTGTCTCAAGTGCTTCCTTAAGTATCCCACAGGTTTTCCACCATTACAAGTCACCAACATAGGCTTCTGAAAGTGATCTAACCATTGGAGAATCAAAAAGAGCCATTGTGAGACGTGTGGAGTGAAAAAACTATAAAATTAGAAATTAGCCATTACAGGCATTGGGTCGGCTTGTTTTAAACTAAGTTGACTCAGTCAAAACTAGGATGGCTCAATTTTTGACTTAGACATCTCAGTCTCAATGCATCCAAAAATTCGATTTCTGTCTTTTCTATCTTTTGAGACTAGAACGGCTCACTTTCTGACTGGGTCGATCTAGTTTTCATTGGGTCGGCTAAGTTTGAAACTAGGTTGGCTCAGTCCCCTGGGTCATAAAAAATTCAGCTTTCTATCCTTTTTATCTTCTGCTTCCACTGAGACTAAGTCAGCCCAGTCTAAGACTAGGTCGGCCCAATTTGCATGCCATGCATGCCAAAGACTGTTTGTGATCCTTTCTTCTCCAAATTCTTTTATAGGCTCGACTTATCCTTTTTGTCTTGATTTAATCTTCATTTTGATCATTTGAAAAATATATCAATTCTAGAATTTCTTCTCTAAAATCTTGAGTGATGAATCTCCATTTGGATGAGTGGAAACATTTAAAGTTTGTGAGCTCTTGAAATTTATAACTATACATCCTCACAAACATCATCAGTCATTTAACAATTTATACTCAAATACTTTTGTTATCATCAAAATCAAACTAGGGTCAACAATCTCTTCTTTTTTGATGATGACAAAATCTTTTGAGTATAACCTTTTCTTCATATTTGAAAATGATATTTTGATTCGGTCTTACCAATTAACTCATGCATCATATTCATTTTATCAATTTATATATGCTCCCATTGAGTATACTGATCATGTTTGATCCAAGTCAAATTTTGTGTTGCTCCCCCTTATTATGTACCGAGATTTCAATTTAGTAATTCAAATTCTGATTTCTTCCAAACTTGTAGCTACAATTGAATTTCATTTGTTTGTGCATTCTTTATTTAGTTCTTGCTGAAGTAATGCCCATTTAAGTAGTATGCCATAATGCGCCATTCCTTAAATTTTAATTATATTTTCAATTCTCATACTTTTAGTTCTCATTTTATGCTCATTTTTCTCCCTCTTTTTCTCATTATCAAAAAGTATACGAACAATGTAAAGAAATTTGATCAAGTATAAAAAGGGATAATTTCATTCATTCACATGAAGAATTTGATACAATGCAAGCCAAAATTCAAACTTTATTCATTCATAGATACAAACAGTTTTAAGTGCACAAAATGCTG